>CAUYRT010019621.1:0-12373 GCA_963574885.1 Lepilemur ruficaudatus
TCAGACCGGGTGCGGTGGCTCACGCCTGTAATCCTAGCACTCTGGGAGGCCGAGATGGGTGGATTGCTCAAGCTCGGGAGTTCGAAACCAGCATGAGCAAGAGCAAGACCCTGTCTCTACTAAAAAAAAAATAGAAAGAAATTAATTGGACAACTAAAAAATATATAGAAAAAATTAGCCGGGTATGGTGGCGCACGCATGCCTGTAACCCCAGCTACTCGGGAGGCTGAGGCAGGAGGAACGCTTGAGCCCAGGAGTTTGAGGTTGCTGTGAGCTAGGCTGATGCCAGAGCACTCTAGCCTGGGCAAAAGAGTGAGACTTTGTCTCAAAAAAAAATTGTATTTTATCATTATCTTATTTTGCATTTCAATGATTAGTAATGAAATTGAACATATATTTCAGGGACCATTCATGTTTCTTTCTCTGTGAAATGCTTGTTGATGTCTTCTGCTCATTTCTCTATTTGTTTTTTAAAGGTCTTTTTGTGTTCCAGAGATATGAGTTCATTGTTGATTATGTTTACTGTTATTGTCTTTTCCTAATTTGCTCAGTTACTACCTTTTTTACCTTATCTTTTGATAGAAATTCTTAATTTTAATGTGAACAGAGATTTTAAATGGTTAATTCTTTTTATGTCCTAATGAATATAGTCTCCTATACCCCAAGGTCATATAGGTATTCCCCTGAATTTTTTTTCTGACATGTTTTAGAGATTTTGTCTAACATTGAAGTATTTTCAAACATCTGGAATGGATTTTATGTATGGTATGAGGTGTAAGGGTCTAATTTAAATTTTTTCCTCTATAGAAAGCCAGTTTCCGCATATTTCATTGACTTGTCTATGCTTTCCCCAATGATCTACCTACCCTGTCAACCATCAGATTTTCTTATATTTGTGAGTCTGTTGGGGAGCGTGTACGATTCTGTTCCATCGGTGAGTTTGTTGATCTCTGCAGCAGTACAACTATGTTGTAATTATTCTCATTTCATAAGGAGGTTTACTGTATGGCGTGACACGTTCTATTACATCATTCTTTTATCTTCATATAAATTTTAGAATCAGTTTAAATTCTTTGAAAAACTCTGTTGGGATTCGGATTGAGATTATATTCAATCTGTGGATGATGAGTATTCTTATCCATAAGAATCCAGTGCCTTTAAGGTATTAAGAAATTTGTGATTAAGGTCTACCTAATTTTATGTTTTGTTTATCTCTAGGTGCTTTATATTTTTTATTGCTATTATAAATGAGCATTGAATGTGTCCTGTTTGTTGCTGATGTGTGAATATGCAGTCTACTTCAGCATATTATTGCTTCGAACCATCTTACTAAACTTATTCATTCTGTGTAGGTCTTTTTGTATTTCTGTGTAGATAATCATATATGAATAATGACATATGTCCTTATTTTCAGTTTGCCTATCCTTTTTTCCCTCTGCCTTTTGTGGTCCTGTGTCAGTAGGTGCACCAGTAAAAAAGTGATGTTCCTGATTATGAGGAGACTGATTCTAATAATTCACCATTTGGAGTGGTGTTTGCATGGGATTTTCATAGCTACCGTTTATCAAGCTAAGAAATTTATCTCCTAGCCCTGTTTTGTAATGAATTTTGTTTTCATTTTTTTAAAATCATGGGTGGATTTTAATATTATCAGATAACTTTTCAGTATCTACTGGAGATAAACAGATGGTTTTATTTTCTTTTTAATCTGTTAATATGGTGCTTGACAAGCATTTTTGTCATGCTAAACTACTTTTGAATTCTTGGATTAAGCCCAATTTGGTCTTGCTCTCTTAGGTTTTTTCCCCCCTACAATTGAATTAATTGCACTAATATTTTATTCAAAATGTTTGCTTTTATATTTTTGAGTTAGATAGGGCCATATGTTTCTTCCTCGTACTCTTCTTTGCAGGATTTTTTGCTTTGATAATATTAACCACATAAAATAGGAAATATTTCCTCTTTTCTATTCTGTAGAAAAATTTGTATAAAATTGAAATTATGTTTTCCTAGAACTTGCTTCTAAAAGCCTGTGTGGGCTTCATGTTTTCTTTGTAGGAAGATTTTAAACTCCTTATTTGACATTAATAAAGGACTCTTCTTAATTTTTATATTTTTGCAGTAGTCAATTTTGGGGTAAGTTATATTTCCCTAAAAATTTGCTTCCACATTTGTTGCAATAAAATTATCTATGATACCTTTATCTGTTTTATCTGTGCTTTGCTTGTGCAGGTATATTCTTATTTTTTCTTCCTATTGTTTATTTGTACTTTCTCTCCTTTGTCTTAATAAGTCTTTGATAGAGGACTGTGAATTTTATTAGTTCTTTTCAAAGTTCTTTTCATTAGACCTTGTTGACTAATTTATTAGTTTTTTAAAACATTTTTTATGGTTTTCCTTTTTCTTGAGTTTAGTATGCTGTTGTTCATTAATCATCAGTTATTTTGTTCACATGTAAGCTTAGAGGCTTGAATTTTTCCTCCAGGTACTATTTTAGCTACATTCCACAAAACTATTGTTGTGTTTTCTTTATCATTTAATATGATGAAATTAAAATTTTCCATTTTAATTTCTTCCTTAATTTCCATTTTCATTTAATTTCATTTTAATTTCTTTGAATTATTTAGAAGTGTGTCTTTACAATTTCAAATGTGTGGAGTTTTTTTTTCCATAAGGAAAAATTTTTTAATTTTAGCTTAATTGTATTACTGTAATTTCTTCTTAAATTCATTTTCTTTATTCCCAAAGCAAATCTTGTGGAAGTTGTTTTACTGAAAGTCTGTTAGTAAATTCTCTCAATTTTTTTTAATCTATAAAATTTTGAATATTGCCCCTGTTATGAAAAGTGGTTTTGCTAGTATATAATTCTAGGTTGTCATTTATTTCCTTTTCATGCTTTGAAAATATTTTTCTATTGTTTTTATGAAGTCTAGTGTCAGTGTGATCAGGGTTATGCTAGTAGACATTTAGCAGCTACCTCCTGTAGTGGAGGAATCATGAATTTTAGTGTTTGCTTATTTCAGTGGTGTAAGCACTCTGACCACATTATGTTAGTTATTGTGGAGTTGGGAAGAGCACACAATTATGAAGTACTTCCACCATCCTGATACAATAGAGATAATTACCTCAAGAATACAGCTAGTAATAATACATAGTAAAATAATTAGAAAGTCATGAGTTTTGATTGTCTATAACCTCTGTTTTTAATATTTTTCTGCTTATAATTTTATATTATTTAAAATAATGGTCTGGGCCATGTTTAATTTATAGAATACATTTTTATTTATACAATGCATTTATTTGAAAACTGGCTGACAAAATTCCTAAAAATTTAGCAGTTGGCTCTTGTGAGGCCTCTGTTAACTGGCTCTAGCATACCACTAGTTTAATTGTTCTTTTTTTAATGGGTGATCTTGTTTCTTACTGGTTTTACAATCCTTTTTTCTTTGGTGTTTTTCATTTTTAATACCTTGTGTATGAGTAAATTCCTTTTAATTTATGCATATAGCATTATTTTTATATTATACTTACCCTTTCTGTGGATTCATGACTTTTAACATGTTTGGAAAATTCTCAGCTATCATGTCCCTGTGTTTTTGGTTCTTTCTGGGTCTCTGATTAGATATTTGTTATTTTTCTTCTGTTCTCCGTGTCTCTTAATAGCTTTTATGTTTCCCATTTTCTTGTGTCTTTGTGTGTATTCTGGCAGTTTATTCCTGTCTTCCAGTTCACTAATTCTTTTCAGCTATGTTCAAGCTTCTGTTTAATTCATTGAGATATTGATTCTAGCAGTTGGGTTTTTTTTTTTTTTTGGTCATAAAGTGGTCTTTGTTTCTTTTCAGTGACCTAGTGATTGTTATTCATTTCTTATTGCTTGGTCACTTTTTGAATTCCAATGTTTTTCCTTTTTATACTTCATGTATATTTTATATTTTGTATCTGATTATTTCCATGTCTGAGATCCCTAAGGCCCTTTTACCTCAGATCATAGTTGCTTGTTTCTGTTCAGGGATATTTTAAAATTATGAGTTCATATTTGATTTAGGTGAACTTTGGGAATCTGGAATCCTGAATTAAGAATGTTTTTTCCTCCAACAGCAGGAGTGTAATGGCTTCTTCTGGGTTTCTGTGAGATTCTGAGGTTTAGGTTTCCAAATATGCTGTAGGCCCCAGGTTTGGTCTTTATGGACCCATAGACACCTATCCGCCCTTTGGGCAACGACATCTTTCATGCTTGATTGTAGTTCACAGTTCACATTTTAACTCCTTCCTTCTCTTTTTTTTTTTTTCTTTCTATTTCTCTTTCATATACTCTTGGCCTTTTAAATAAGGACAGCAATGAAGAATTTTGTCATAATGAATCCTAATATCCAGTTGTATTATAATAAGAGCTCCCAACGAGTCCACCGTATTGCCCAAATTAGAAGGATTATTTTCCCTGAAAACAGTTTCAGCATAGTTCTTTGCATCTGCTAGAGACTCATGTGTTGAATAGCTATTGAGAGAAAGTGACAAGATGGTACAGACCTGATTATATTTTCCCGTTGTTCATGTGTGTCTCTGTTCGGGCTTTTAATTTATGTAGGACATTTATTGAATTTTTATGTATCAGGTACTGTTTTTCATGTTATATGTCCAGCCACTCCATTGTGATTGGTAGCACACATTGAAGATGGACTATTCTCTGTAAGTAACAATTGCGTCTCAAGTCTCATTATCAGAAATCCAGTTCATACTAAATAAGAAGGCTGGAATGATCTGGCCAGTATATTTTTAAGCTTGTTTAAGTAAGCAGAAATTATACAAGGCTAAATATACATTAACCTAGAAAGAGAAGTGCTACCATTATTGCTTGGTGAGTTTCTATTAATAGTTTCAAACCACAAAAGTAAACAGAAGTTTGCTTAAAACTGCAGTGTTCTAAATACAACCGACTGTTAATAGTACTTAATTATAATTTAGAGCTTAAGCCATTAGCAAGCCATGGAATAGTATATAAATAAGAGAATTTTAAATGCGATTGGATTCTGAAGCAAAAGTACTTTATAGTACCTGTGACATAGCTGAAACTAGTCAGTTGAGAGAAAAAACCGTTTTAAAATTTTGTCTGTTTGTAGTGTTATTTCATAAAATGAATATTTTTGCAATCCATACGTTACATTTAAACTTCATATTTAAATGCACGTACAGTACTTCAGCATATTTTTAATATTTAAGAAATATTTATTGGATTTACTTTTAATACTTTTGAACAGAAGACTAGGGAAATGAGAATTTTACTACTCTGTTCACTTCAGAGTTGAAATAAATTTTTTTCATTTGTTTTCATTTCTTAATTGTGAATATAATTTACAGGTTTTATTTTCATCTAATGATTTAGATGAAAATCATCTTTATTTTCATTTAATGATGTAGGTAAAATATATGAACCTTAAAATGCAATCTGAGTATCAAGCTACAACTGTAGCTTTGGTGCTTGGTTGCAGTTTGCTCAAAAACAGTATGATAACATTCAGGCAACATCAGAAGAAAAATTGAAATGTGTTTAAAACATGTGAAGACATCATTCACGTAGTTGAATAGTGTTTTTCTAATGCAAAATTTATTTCACAAAATCTCTGAAGTGCAAATGGGAAGAGTAAAGAACGTGATGTGAAAGTACATGTGTGAGGTTGAAGAAATTTATCTTACATCCAAGTCATGCATGTACATGTTTTAAAATAATTAAATAGCAAAGGAAGGTGTTTAACAAAAAGCAAAAGTCCTGTATTCTAATCTCCCCCAATCTCCTTCCCACTTACTGGAAGGAACCACTTTAACTGTTTCTGTTTTTAAGCTATAGGGTTACTGCCCAAAGTTTCCCAACTATACGTTTATGCTGTTTCTACATGAGAATCTAACCCGTTTGCTCCATCTCCTTTTCTCCCCAATATGATAACATTTTAAATTCTTCTTTGGATACCTTTATACTTTCTATATGTTTTTTATGCTTTCTAGACATTGAATGGAGAGGTATATTGCTTGTTTTACCAACCATGGACAATGTCTCTTGATTCTCAGGGTATATATACTAAAGTTTCTCTCCCTTCTCTGCTCCTGTTTCTACCTTTCACATCTGTCGTTCACTTTGGCATTGTTAAGGTTAATGACTTTGAAATCGTTAAGGTTGTAAGTATTATGTAATAAAAATGTTAAGTCGTCTTCTCTGCTTATCTACAATAGCAGTAGTGGTGGTAGGAATCAAAAACACCTATTATGTGATAGGCACAGTACTTATGTATTATTCATAATACCTATACCCACACAGGTACTTTACATATATTAAGTTTTTTGAGTCATCAAGCTGACCTTAATGGTATAGGTAACATTAGGGTCCATATTTTACTGATATGGAAATTTAAGTTACTTTCGTAAGTGGTGGAACTGAGTAGATTAATTTCTAAAAGTTGAAAATCAGTAAACATTGTTTACTATTATGACTAGGTAAAATGTTTAATTCATGGCTAAGGTGTTTCTTTTTGTTAGATTTTCTTTCTTGCACAGCCATTTATTTTTGTAGCTTTTAAACTTTTTTTTTCCTTTATTGCTGCCTTGTGTTTGTGCTAAATCCCTCACATTCCATCTCTTCCTGATTGCCTCCTATGGGGGACTTTATAGGATTCTCCTCTGGTTTTCTTATACAGTAACCTCCCTTACCACCGTTTTTGGAGGTGGTCATTTATTTGACTTGAGCACTATACATTTTCTTCATTTTAAATTATGTAGTTTGGCAGATTTTTGCATGGATTTTGAAAATATTTATCTGACCTTTGTCTTTTTAGCCCAGTCTGACAGTTTACCTTCCAGTGGGGAAATTCAGTTCTTTCGTTTTTATTCTGAGTGATACTTGATCTTGTTACTTTTCTTTTTATCTTGTTCGTTATTTATATTTGTGATTTTTTTTCATTTTTTTCTTAATTTTGCCAATATTTCAAGTTGAGTTTTTTCTCCCATTTTCCCATGGTTTATGTGGGAATTCTGCACTTTTCTATTTTATTATTGGCTGCCTTTCCTTTCAATTGCTCGTATTTCAATTGCTCAATTTTTCTTCTACCGTAACATGAAAAAAGACACCATCATTTTCCTTCACCTTGACACTCTAATCCTCCTCTTCTGTTCCTAAATTTCTGTGCAGATAACGTAGTTCTTTAGATCCGGATTGTTAGACTTTTCTGTGTCAGGAATTTACATGGATCACTTATGTTACATATCCATGTCATTTATTATTCATTTAGATTTAATTTGGCATAAAGTGCAAGGTACATTGTGCCTCCCTCTCACCAAAAAGGTCTTTTTTCTGATTCGATTATGGTTTGGCTAGAATTTCTTCCCGAAGTCCTTTCCTTTGTTTGATATGGTGGTGGCTGACATCCTCCTTGAGTCCTTAGATTTTGGCACACAACTTCTTTCACACTGACTGTGTGGAGGATGTTTGTGTTGTACTTTTTTCTCTAACTGTCTCAATATGATTGTTCTTTCTTCCAAATTCCAGTATTACTAATGAGAAGTACAATGTTAATTTGATTCTTTTTCAGTTTTAAGTAATTATTCTTTCTGGTAATGTGTCAGATTGTCTTTTTCTTTTTAAAATATAGGAACTTCAGTGTGATGTTCCTGGGTGTGTGTCATTTATCGTTAGTCTTTCCTGGATCTTGGAGAACCCTTTAAAGTTGAAATTCAGTCCTTTTCTTAGTTCATGATGATTTTCTTCCATAATTTATTCTTTAGTTACTGCTTCTATCTCTTTTGTTTCCTCCTCCTGTAGACTCTTCTTAAACTCTTCCTATGGCTGATATAATAGGTTGCCTTGATCTGTTCAAGTCTCTTCTCTTTTTCCCTTATGATTTTCATCTCTTCTTACTTTATGCTTTGAAATTTCTTTCAGTTGATTTTTCATACTGCCAGTTAGAATCTGTCCTCTCCTTTATCTACTAAATTATTCAGCTTGAAATTTTTAATTTTAATTTCATTTAATTTTTTTTCTAGAAATTATTTCTTGTGCTCCACTTGATTCTCCTTAAGTAGTCATACTGCTTTTGACCTCAGCCTTTCATCTTTCTCCTCCAGAAGATCTGTTAGATCTGCTCCCTCTCATTCCCTTCCACCCTATGTATGTTATTTATATTTATAGTGGGGTTCAGGTTGAGCTGTTAGGGGACCTTAGGCTTTTGTAATCTAGTAAGTAATGAAAGGTACAGGCATGTCAACTTGCGCTGTAGCAGTAGGCATGTTATCTGTTACTTGTCTATACACCTGGAGCACTGTACCTTCTGTCTGGTCTCCTGGCATTCCCCAGCCCTAGGAGCAGAGTGAACTCTCCCCTCCTGGTGCCTTTGGGGCCAGGGAGGCTGGCCACATTGCAGTGCAGTTATCTAATGCAAAACTCTTCTGGAAACCTGTGCAAGATAGAATGCACCCATAGTCCCAACTACTTGTGAGGCTGAGGCAGGAGGATGGCTTGAGCCCAGGAGTTGGAGGCTGCAGTGAGCTATTAATGTACCTGTGAACAGCTACTGCACTCCAGGCTGGGCAACATAGTGAGACACTGTTTCTTAAAAACAAACAAACAAACACATAAAAACCAAAAAAACCCTCTTTTGGATCCACTTGGAGCTGAGACCAGAGCAAGTCCTGCACCAGCTCTCTCTCAAGATGTCTGTAAGCCCATGGCCACATTCTTCAAGCCCACTGCCTGCTGGCTCTGGAGCTGACTGGTTCAAGAGAGACAAATGGGGTAGATCTGGGATTGAAGTCGGGAAAGTAAATCAAATTCAGGTTTGCTCACTGCTCCCAACCCCAAATCCTGTATTTTTATACTTTATATATAGCCTCAGATGATATTTATCCCTTTGCAGTATTCATCATGTATTTGATGACATTACAGAATAGACTTTTATTTTGGAAGCCAACTTTGACTATCATGGTTCTCCCTACCCCTTCATATGCATAACCTCTTGGACCACACAATCCCTACAATTTTTAAGAAGTGTCCTTATAAAATGCAGTTTGGACAAATAAACTCTTCTAGGAATGTTTGTTGGTTTTGACAAATAAAGCTCATCTGGGAGAGTTTATTTGTCCACATGCAAATTTTATGGAACAAAAAGTGATTGATCTGAAAATCTTGTACAATGCAGAAGCCAGTTATTTTTGGTATTAGAACAGACACCAAAAATAAGAGGGACAGCTACAGGGACGAAATAGGAGCCAAGAGTCAGCTTTGAGTTATCAGTGGTACTGGGAAGTACATGTGGAAATAATGTGGAAATTGAAAGCCACATATAATCTGAGAACTTTATTCTGGCCACTAGTTATAACCTCTTCTTTTCTTAAGTCATCTACTAGAGTGGTGACAAGTAGTATTACGAGAGATTACCCATTAAAGAGACCTATTCCATTTGAGAAAATTAAAGCAAGGAAGCATTCAGTAGAATCTGAATGGAAGAAAGAAAATACCGTGCCCTATATTCACAGGTTGTAAAGTTAGTGCAAATATATGTATATTTATGTTTAAATAGTCATTGGCCTTAAATATTTGAGATTTGAATTATGCACACATGCTCTCTGTGGTTAGATTGCTTGATATTCAGTTTGTCCTAATCAGCCTCTGGCAAAGAGAATTTGAATTATACATGTGTACACTTCGCATTGAATGGTAATTAGTCTGTGCTGCTCAGTGGCACTTAATGCTGAGGTTAATCAGTAAAAATTTTAAAAAGCCACTGACTAGATCCCATATATGTATTTATATATATGTGTGTATATATATACACATATATATATGGGATAGATAAGCCAACAATCAGTGAAAGCTTTTATTCTGTGTCAGAAACAATTTATTGCCTGATTGTGTATGTAAGCCACTGTTTTACGTTTATTACACATATGAACATGGAGATGAGTGACATATATTTGGACTTTGCCATTTATCACAGGCCCAGGTCAAAGAAAATGCTGCCCCATGTGATAGAAACTATTCTCTCTTCTTTTTATTTTCTAAATTTTATTTGTCTAGGATGTTGTTATAGAATGTATTTGTCTTCCTAACTT
Organism: Lepilemur ruficaudatus; assembly: GCA_963574885.1. Taxonomy (NCBI): domain Eukaryota; kingdom Metazoa; phylum Chordata; class Mammalia; order Primates; family Lepilemuridae; genus Lepilemur; species Lepilemur ruficaudatus. The sequence goes on from CAUYRT010019621.1 coordinate 10,090, forward strand.
TGGGTTTTCTTAGCTTAAAGAAAGATGTCTGAGGTGGTAATTACAAAAAAGGAGGGGAACAAGAATGGTCAGGTCACTTGCAAGATTCACTAAGGGGACAAAAAGATTAACAGTAGACATTAAAGACCTAGACCAATGTGGGGAGTAAAAAGTTATATTTCTGAGGGTTTGTACCTAATATTATATGCATGTAATTAAGAGAAGAACTTAAACTTTCTCTGACACAAGAAGTTGTGTCAGATACTACTGTGTACCTTGTGTTAAGAATTCCAGTTTGTTCTACAGAAGGATTTTGAAAATCGTGGAAGAACCCCATAGAATTTTTTTTTCTTTTGTTCCTATCCCCACTCCCCTCTGTGTTGGAATGTTACTGTTTCTTTTAATGCTTAACATTAGAAATTTGTTGGTAGGTTAAAAATTGTGTTTTTAAAAGTTACATTTATAAAAGTGTGTTGAATGTTAAACAACAATGCTTGGGTGTTCTACAGCCATAATTAGACTACTGACTGCAAATTGCCAAAATTCAGTGAGTCAACAAACCAATTAAAAAAACCTCAGAGATATTAGATTTCAAAATGTTCTTCCTTAATTTAGTTTATCCATTATACTTTATTTTAATTATTCATAGTATTGCTTAACATGCCAGGAAATGTCTTATAATAGAATTTATAAAATAATGAAGTTTCAGTAATAGGAATCCTGTCTTTAGCATTCTGCTTTTAAATCTCGGATTATGTTTTATAAGGAATCATCTAGTTTGATGCACAAAAGCATGTCTTTGCTTGGTAACTTTATCCATTTTAGAATTTTGAAACCAACGGCTCACTTGAGAAAATAAATGGTATAATTTGGTCTATGTCATTTTGTCATTGAGCAAATAAAACAAAAAATTTGTAAGAAACAAAAATACATGTTCCCACTAATATAGAACAATAATTTTTCATTTTAGGCATTACTGTCTGATGCTTATTCATATACATATATACATTTTTTTGTTTTTTGCATAGATCCAGTAAGTAGATTTTTCATTTTAGTGAAAATCATAGCCCCTGCCTACTGTCTTTCCTGTATCATGCTAGATATTTAAAGAACATGGGATTGGTTTACATATCATTGGGCTTAAGTGAGTGAGTTAGAGGTGAAAGATAATAAGCAAGCCTGAAGATGTAAATTCTAGTTGAAAATTTGGACATTTATTTGTCTTTGGTTCCATTAGGAGTTGGAAGTAAGCAAGAAAGAGCTCTTCATTTAGTATTGGTGTGATTTTTGCATGTCTAGGATCTACTTCTGTTTCTTATTCTTACTATTAATGGTAGTGGTTCACAAATATGGTAAGTATAGACTTAGATTTTGTTCCTAAACAGAAAGAATACATGTAGGTTATATATTCTGATGTGTTTATGTGAGTGAAAAATTGATAGCATTTACAATGAAATAGGCATTTCTCATGATTACACTACAGTAGTTGCTGAAGACTTTCTAATTCGTTTGATGGTTAGGTGGGTGAAATCTTTGTTCTCTTAGATTCTTTTTTTTTCCACCTAGTGGGTGGGAGGCATATGCCTTAACTCATGAAATTTTGGATAGCATAAAAGTAATTCCTTTTTATCTCAAATTGACAATTTATTTCTTTTTTGGGGTCTTGTGATTCTTTATATTGCAGAGCCATTTAAAATTTAATATGACCTGGCCTCACTGTGTGAAGCTATTCTATTTTTCTGCCTCCTGCTTAATCTTGTGCTGTAGCTGGGTGTTGTTCCCCAATACAGTCTGTGCTTTGCTCCCTGTTGTTTTCGTTTATTCTGATCCCTGATTTCTAAGTACCTTTTAATTCTTCTCTTTCTAGTAATTACCTGCTTATCCTCCAGAATATAATTCAGGTGTTAGTTCTTTCTAAGTTTTTATGAATTATGAGTCTTCTCTCCATTCCCCCAATAGACCTAAATAGTCTCCTTCTTCTGGTTGTCTTAGCACTTCACAGGTGACTCTTACAACAACTGTCAATCATAGATATACTGAAGTTATTAGCGGGGGTGGGGCATGTGTTATCCTTCCTTGTCTCTTCTAGGACAAGTATTTAGTTAACGTTTGTTGACTTGAAACTCATTCAAAACTCCGCGTTTTTTGTTTTGTTTTTTTTTTTACTATTTATAGTTTTTATTTATCTCCTTTACTGTGAAATTTATATATTCATATATTTTGATGCAAACATATTCATGTATTTGATTATTAGATACTTGCATTTCTAAAATGTGAAAGACTTTGAATCCTGCAATAGATCTTG
>CAUYRT010019624.1:0-59752 GCA_963574885.1 Lepilemur ruficaudatus
TTAGGGGTCTCAATAGGGGAAAGGAATTCCCCTAAAACTGATTTATGTGATTAACTGTACACCTCGGTAAATTCACTGAAAATCATTTAATTGTACACTTAAAATGGAGTAAAGGCATGATATGTAAAGTATACTTCAATACAGAAAAAAAAGGATTTGTTTGGATATAGGTGTTAAGTAAGAGAGAAAAATCAAATTGGTTTAGACAATAGAGCGAATGTTGGTACAAATGTCAGAGGAGGCAGACAGGTTGGGAGTAAAAAAAATCTCAAGCTCAGTTTTTTGTCATTTGTTTGACATGCTATCGAGGTGGACAATTCGCTGTATCAGCCACTTACGTCATAATTTAGTAATTCATTGATTCACCATCGAATGAGGAGTTCCTCTAAGACAGCATTTCGTAAGTGTTAACAATTTTGGTGAGCATTGAATGGATGAGTAATTAAGTGAATAAGTTGATTTTTGTCTAAGCTCTTTTTACCCTCAGCATGGATCAGCTTGGCCAGACAAACTCACAGGCATGAAAACAGATTGCCACACTTCTAAAGGTCAGCCAGGCTGCTGGGGTGTCAAGAGTCACCCTGGGGGCTGTCTTTCCATACCCCAGAATGGAACACTGCCACAGTAATTGCAGTAATTGCAGTATAGGATTTAAGTTCAAATTCATCAGACCCATAGAATAAAATATTGGCCTTATTTTATGTCTTCCTTTTAAATTTTTAAATATTTGAAAACATTTTATTTTTTAACATTTGAAAGAATACTTCATGCATATGACTCAAGTAGATCAGAGTTGATCATCAATAGCATATTATATTTTCTCATATTATTTCTTTGCTCCATCCTAATTCTCCCAGCTGGACGTACTGAGACCCCGCAGGGTCTTCCATTGCCATCCAGGAGCCAGAGATAAATCCTTGGATCATTAATTCAAGAATATTTGCCCCACAAATCAGCAGGTTATTAGTACTTCTGCTAAACTAAGCTCTCAGGGAGTCCATGCCAGAGACTTACTTGATATCTTCAGGCAGCAGCTGCCTATTTCTCCTTCTCTTCCTTTTGATAAATGCCCCACTGAGGAGACCTAACCTCCTTTTTCCCTAGAGCTCCTGATTGTTCCTTCCATTCCTCCACCAGAACACCCAAAGTGGAGTCCTACTTTCTGCTCCAGCCAGCCCCAGAGAGGACAAAGAGTTCCCTGCCAGCCCTTATCTCTGGACCCATATCAATCTCAACCTATATATTTCTACCATATCTACTCTGCCCTTCTGAAGTTATGGACTACCTGCTGTCCATTCTGACAATGCCCAGCATGGACTATGTTCCAATTGCCAAAACACACTCCTTGTGCTTCTTTCCTCTTCTGATTTGAGGGCTGTTCAGTTTTCCCTTGGCACCCACTGCTTCTCAATGTCCCTTAGTCTATACAGTAGAGAAGCCTAAGCCATTTCCTGAAGAGGACATATTCCAACAACCAGGGGCTCCGTTTGTGTTGGTGGATTTAGAGAATCATCATCGTGTTAGGCATTTGCAAAGCAATGTGTTCTCAAGAATAGAGCCTTGAGTAAGGATTTGACTTTGTCAACCTTAAGGTTTTGGAAAGAGGGATCATTGCTGGGAATAGTGTTTTGTAAACTATGATCAGATTCTTGATACACCCACCCATTTTTCTAAAGTACTTAAGCAGAAAGAAAGAAAAAATAGACATTTTGAAAGCCCTTTCTAAGTCATTACAATCATTAAAATGTAAACCTTTCACATTTATAATTTAATATATTAATAGTTAAAGTAGCATGCATAGTCATGCTGCTATTTGATTTTCCTATTTAAGAAAAGATGGATTATAAGAGTACATACAAATATGCAAATAAAATAAGAATAATGTAATGACTCATTTTTATTCTATTCATTAAAGGACCATACTACATGGATGCTTTATATATATTTATATCCAATACTAGGTATAGAATATTTCAACTTTTATAATATTAATTTTGGCTAAAGTACAGTCTCAGGATTAAACCCTTACAGAGATAAAGGCTGGATTTGCATCATTCATAAATTGGCTGGTTTATAATATCAAGCAGAGCAACTTGCTCATCAACTAAACCTTGCAATTCCCAAGCACTGCATTATTGACACGTGTGAGTGTATATAAAAAAAAGTTACATTCAGTTATATTTATATAATTTAGAGAAAGACAAATGATACCTAGAAAGACTTGTATCAATCCACACATAACAGAGGAGAAAAGAGAGATTAGAGTTTCTTAACTTGTTCTATTAATAGTAATTTCTTGACGTCTGACTTTCCAGAACTAGCATTTAAAATACAGTCTTCTAATCCTAGTGTACTGCTCTCTACTCATTGTGCAGAATAATTATTTGTTAAAGTCAGAAATCCAACTCAGACATATCCTAAACAAATATCACAGTGATAACAATTGATTTACTCTTAAATTATACATAGAAGAAAGATATCCCAAAATATCTTTCAATATTGCAACTACTTAGGTAGTTTTCCTAAATTCAAAAATTACATAAACTTATTTTAAAATTGACAGTCATAATTCAGCCCAAAACTCATTAGAATAGACATTTGAAATTTAAGCTAAGTCTTTTGAAAGTGTATTTTCTCAAGGTATAAGCCAATATTGTCAGGAACTATGGAAGAGGGATTTAGAATGTGTAAGTACAATTCAGCCTGTGCACTAATGTTTAAGATGTTCTTTGTGACAACACAAAGAAAAGAAGCCACATGAGAATTATGTAATAACCTAGTTGTTATGCCCTAAAGATTAGAATTATCTCTAAGAGGAAAAATACAATGGTTGGCAATGATGACCATATTTCACAAGCTATTTATTTCCAGTTTCTGTATGTATTAAAATGTTCCAAATAACGTAGACACAATCTGGATCATTTCATCTTTAGTCCTTAATGATTGACAAAGATGATGACAAAGGGTTACTGTCAATTTTGATTATTAGGATCTCAGTTTTATTAGTAATTGCTTGTTAAATATAGGATCTTAAATATACCCCAAAATAACAAGTATAACACATTTTGTTTTGTTTTGGTTTCACTTTGGTTTTTTTGTTGTTGTTGTTCCAGAATTGAGTTGCTTAAAGGTTGAGTTGTAGTAAGGGAGCGTACTTGAACTTTGGAAATGTAGGTACTCAACAACAAAAACTATTGCCAATCTTGCAACATGAATTTTCCGTGAAAAGACTTTGTCTTTGCTTAAAATGGCTTAAGAAGCTGGAAAACCTATTTTAATCAGATGAAAGAGATAGATGAAAATCTATTTTAAATAAATTGAAATATTTTATATAATTAAAATAGTCAATGACATTAGTTATTACCAATAAAAAGATAGTTTTTTATGTATTGTATGCAGAAAGTCAGAGAATGAGGAAAAGAATATTTGACCAATATGCTTGTCAAGATGGGAATTTCTACAATTACCTGGTGCTAGGCAGTTTATTAATATGGAAATTTAAAACTTTGAGATAACTTCTGGTTAAAGATGGGGGATTGCCCCCCATATGCCCATGAATATGTTTTCTTTCCTTCCTGAGACCCCACTAAAATATAAATAAAAAAAAACAAGTCACGCTCTCTAACAAACAAGAGATTCAAAAAGAACCATCAGAGTATGAGAAGTTTTGACAAACTTTGGAAGTTCCTACGTTCATGGAAGAGTGGTAGGTAACTTGCTCTGGGATGGAGGAAGTTCAGTGTGGGACACAACTGAGAAATGAGACAGAACTCCCAGTAAAGCTACGGAGAAGTGTTGACTGAAAAGCGCCTACCGCACATGACAGTGAAAGGATGACATGGATCTGAACACATGAACTGGGGAGGGGAAGCAAATGCCATTTACATACCAGGAAACATTCCCTACCTTGTTCCTCCTACTCCTGACTCACAACAGTCAGCAACCAGGCATCTAGCCTTTAGAAAGGAGCTTGGAGGGCCATCTGTAAAGAAATTGTTACTCCAGTGACATTCTGATATTCACGGGGCCCCAGAATGACACCAGATCCAAGCCAAGAATCCTAAAGTGAAGACTCCCTCCAAAGTGACAAGCACTGCGCACATACACAGAGTTCCCAATGAATTCCTTGTGCCTTGCTCTTTTTTTTTTTTTTAATTTCAGCATATTCTGGGGGTACAAATGTTGAGGTTACATACATTGTCTTTGCCCCACCCTGGTCAGAGCTTCAAGGTGTTCATCCCCCAGATGGTGTGCACCGCACCCATTAGGTGTGAATAGACCCATCCCCTCCTCCCTTTTCCCATCTGCCTGACACCTGATGAAAGTTACTACTATATGTGCACCTAAGTATTGGTCAGTTAATACCAACTTGATGGTTAGTGCATGTGGTGCTTGTTTTTCCACTCTCGGGATACTTCACTTAGTAGAATAGGTTCCAGCTCTACCCAGGATAATACAAGAGGTGCTAGATCACTGTTGTTTTTCTCTGGCTGAGTAGAACTCCACGGTATACATATACCACATTGTATTAATCTACACATGTATTGATGGGCACTTAGGTTGTTTCCACATCTTTGCAATTGCGAATTGTGCTACTATAAACATTCAAGTGCAGATGTCTTTTTTATAGAATGTCTTTTGTTCTTTTGGGTAGATGCCCAGTAATGGGATTGCTGGATCAAATGGTAGTTCTACTTGTAGCTCTTTGAGGTATCTCCATATTTCTTTCCACAGAGGTTGTACTAGTTTGCAGTCCCACCAGCAGTGTGTGAATGTTCCTACCTCTTTGCATCCACACCAACATTTATTGTTTGGGGACTTTTTCATAAAGGCCATTCTCACTGGAGTTAAGTGATATCTTGTTGTGGTTTTGATTTGCATTTCCCTGATGACTAGAGATGTTGAGCATTTTTTCATATGTTTCTTGGCCATTAGTCTATTTTCTTTTGAAAAGTTTCTGTTCATGTCCTTTGCTCACTTTCTGATAGGGTTGTTTGATTTTTTCTTGCTGATTTTCCTGAGTTCTATATAGATTCTAGTTATCAGAACTTTATTGGATGTGTAGCATGTGAATATTTTCTCCCATTCTATAAGTTATCTGTTTGCTCTCATGATAGTTTCCTTGGCTGTGCAGAAGTTTTTAATTTTATTAGGTCCCATTTATTTATTTTTGTTGTTGCTGTTATTGCCTTTGGGGTCTTCTTCATAAATTCTTTGCCTAGGCCAATATCTGTAAGAGTTTTTCCAACATTTTCTTCTAGAATTCTTATAGTTTCATGCCTTAGGTTTAAGTCTGTTATCCACTGATAGTGTCTTGCTCTTAAACATGAACACAGTATGACAAAGAGAGAGGGATCACAGAGATAATCCATAGAATATAGCAAAATATCAAATTACCAGTGGTAATATCCTTAGAGACATTTAAAAAAGTATTTCATCTATAAAATGTGATGGAAATTCCTAGGGAAAAGAATAATCAGAGTTCTTGGAAATTAAATGCTATGGTTAAAATAAAAAGAATAAATAGAAGTGTAGGATTGAAATGAAATCTCCCAACAAATAAGCAAAATTGACAATGATTGGGAAAAGATAAGAGGAAGATAATAGGATTTAGAAAATCAATCCAAGAGAACCAATAGCCAACCAAGAGAAATTCAAGAATGAAAAAACAGAAAATAAAAGCTATAGAGAAGAAAATTATCCAGACATAGAGCATGCATTAAAAGAACCCATGAAAAGAAACGTTAAAAGATCCTAGGTAGTGTGATCATAGAACACAGACATTATTCAGACATACTAGTAATACTCAGAAAATGTGTGACCCTACTTTAGCCAAAGGAGAGAAAAAACAAAATTAAAAACAGGAAAACAATAAAATCCAAAAATGACATATGTAGCCCAGGGAAATGGTACAAGCAAATCCCATGAGTGCAGCCAGGCATCAGATGGAGAGTGTAGCTGTGTGTGTGAGGTGGGTGCTCCCGGAGAAAAGTGACAATAATTGGCTACTGGGAGAGTTTGGGGGGGTGAGAATTAATGGAGTTTGGAGTTTTTAGTCACTCTAGCAAATCAAGAGGCTCTACAAAACATCATCAAAATCCCCTACTTGGCTTTGGAAGGCGAATAGTCTGCATAGGGTACCCGCTTTTAAAATATACCAATGAATAAGGCAAAAACAAAATACATTTATGGTCACAGAGCATTTAAGTGTTCTAAATAAATAGCAGAAACAAGAAGACAGAAGGGCATGGAAAAGAAAGATGAAAAAAGTATAAGGATGCTAGATGCTAACATCCTAACATCCCCATTTTATAAGTAAAAGGTCAAATGTCAGTCAAACTGAAAGATGGAACAGGAAGTACATGTATACATTCTTTTCCTTTAATTACTCTAAGGTAACCAGTGGACTACTTGATGCAGAAGACATTCACAGAATTAGAAAGAATAGTTTTCTAAGAGCTGTGCTATTCAAGAACTCTACCTCATTCCCCAGCCCCCTTCCCCCCAGAAAGACCACGTTATTGTTATGGGATAAGGGAAAGGATGTTTTAGACCTATATATAAATTAATCACTACCCTACCAACCAACCTCAAGAAAATTATAAAATGTGATAGTCATCCTCAAACCAGACTATTTTTAAGGTTCATTTCAGTTCCATATAACCTGATCTGTATAGATAAATGTGTAAAAGAAATATTTTTCTAAGTCTTCAATGTTCAGATGGGCCTCTTCAGTCCAGTGTCTGTATCACAAGTCAGCATCACAATAAAAACGATAAGGCCCACCCATGAGCAAAGAAAAAACCTGGCTCCAAAATATTGTTCCTGCTTTGGAAAGTGGTTGTTGCCTCCTGTTTACTCCTGTATATTCATATGCAAAAATATTTAAAGTAAACTATGGTTCATTGCCTATTAAGAAAATAACAACAAACGTCTCAAAATAACTACATTTAACATGCTCAAAATCCTTCATCAGCATTTAGCATTCAGGATTAATTTCATGGCAACCATGAGCTTACATATCAAAAGAGCATTAAAAAAGAGATTTTTGTTCAGAGAGATAGGCACATCAAAGCAACACTGTCTAACTTCTGCAAAGCAATACTATCCTTTCTGAAATGAAAACCTTGAACACACAAAATCTGAGTGGAAATCAAATCTGATATTAAATTTTATTACTTAGAGAGGATTTGCTGTATTGGTTAAGAGCTGACATTTCAAAATAATTCCAAAATCTTGTTCAGATAGATGATATTTATTCATTCTGCAACTAAAATTCGGTCTACAAATCTTGCTCCACATTACCAGAAAGTAAATATTTATAGGCATACCACATTGTTATCATTTTAGATCAAGATACCAAGTCTTTTCAGTAACACTTGTCCATCAGAGGGAAATAGCATGAGGGAAAGAGAAAGCTGAAATTAATTAATTAACTGATAGCTTGGCATGGCTTTTTTCTTTAACCTCATTGCGTCTTCCTTCCTAAAGACCTATCTTTGATATTTGTTATATATCCCAGTAAATCATGTTCATTTAATGAATGGTGATAAATTTCAACTTCCAAATAATTAGCATCCTCAGTTTGCATTTCCCTCACTACTCCTGAGGGTGAACAATTTGGCCTATGTCATTCTCCATGTATTTCTTTCTAATCTTTCCTGTTAGAATTCAAATATTTGTATCATGCTCAAGGTTGCCTCTTTTTCACCACCATTATATTTTTTAATTGTTTAGATTACTTATATTAATTTTGGATTGTATCATATGAAAAGCTTTAATCCCCTAAAATTTATTTTGTGTAAATTTTGAGAAAAATAATTGCATTTTATTGTTCGTTTCCATGTGGTTAGACAGTTAGCTCAATAACAAATGATGCATTATTTTCTCACTAACTTAAAATGCCATCCTTACTTTCTAATGTTCTTAGGTACTGGGTTTTGTTCTGGAAATGGGGAAGGTACCAATCATTAGTTTTGCACTTTATCAAATATTTCTTAGCTTTTCTTATATGTTTATTTTGATAAATTTTAAACTAGCTTAAGTCCTTCTGAAAATAAATGTTTTATGAAAATTGTGTTGAGTCTACCAGTCATTTTGACAAGCATTGCCTTCTTTACAATATTGATAATATGATACCGGATCATAGTGAACACAGACACTGCTAAAAGCAGTGTAATTTAAATTACATTTTGTCATGTGACATGATTTTCAAACCAGGAGCATGGCAGGAACCTCTCTCTGTCTCTGTCTCTCTCTCCCTCCAACTTATTCTCTCTTTCTCTCTTTTCTCTTTGTCTCCTCTCTTTCTCTCTCTCACTCTCCTTTCCTGTCTTCCTCTCTGTCTCCCTCTCTCACACACAGCCCAAAACACGGTTTCGTAGTTTTAATTATGTAGTTTCTGTACTTATCTTACATTATATTTCTACTCCCTGGATTTTACTGACTTTGCATTGCTTTTATAAAAGGAAACAATTTTTGCCTATCATATTATCTCTTTTCTTTTAAATTTTACCTGCATAGATCAGTCCTGTTTAATAGAAATATAATGTGAGTCATACCAAGTCATATATGCAATTCAAATTTTTCTAGTAACCACATTAAAAGGGCAAAGAGAAACAGATAAGTCAATTTTAATGTACTTTATTTCATTCAGTATGGTCCCAAATACTACCACTTCAACATATAATCAAAATTTGGAAAGCATAAAGAGGTCTTTTATATTTCTTTTTCCATACTAAATCTTTGAATTCTGGTATGTTTTCTTTACTTACAGGATATCTTAATTTGGGCTAGCCACATTTTTTGGCTAATGGCTACCATACTGGATGGCTCAGACATAAGAAATTAAAGAATTTTTGTATGAATATTTTAAAAATAAGCCTCATTCTTGAACATGTAAAGTGTTCAAAATTGTTTCTCATTTATCTTGGGGTTTCCAAGTAGAAAAAAATGCATATATTGATAATGTTCTTTATCTACTGCTGTATCAATTTGTTAATCATTTTGGCTATTTGTTATTGCTTTGGCCAGCTGTGCAAAATAGTTTTGTTTTATTTTATTTTGCTTCATTTTGTGTTGGCAGTATAAGTTTTGTTTTAACTTTAAGAGGAATTCTTCTAAAATTCTACTGTTATTTTTATATTTGTCAATTTGTTTTAGATAATTATATTTTATTATATAAGGAAAATACTTTTCAAATATATTTCACTAAGAGTTTTTAAGGAGAAATGGATATTTATTTTATAAATATTAATAATTTCTGCATCTCAGGATGACTATATGGCTTTTCCTGTGGCCTATCGAGGTGATTATATGTATTTATTAATTGATATCCTAATGTTGCACAATTATTACAAAACTTTTAGAATAAGCCTCACTTTGACATATTATATTAGAATTTTAATACATTCTAAGATTCATTCTTTCTACATGAAATATTCATTGTTTCCAGTGTTTCAGCTATGTGTGCTTTTCATGTGATCAGTTTATCCAATAAGAATCAGGTGTCACAAAAACCATGTTTGTTACTTTATAACAAACTAACTGGCAAGGAGCAGGTTGGCAATAACTGATTATAAGAACCAAGTACATTTCAGAGAATTTAGATGTGTCACTTTAAAAAGGAGATGGATGATAACAGCTTCTTAGAATTTCCACCTCCTGATATCATCACTATGGCAATTAAATTTCAGCATGAGTTGTGGAGGGGACGTTCAAACCACAGCATATCACATATAACTAAACAAGAAGCTATGGTTGACATGGAAAGCTTGGCACAGGAAATAATGTTATAACAGTAACCTGCTCAGTGGAATATATTCAGGACAAGAGTTGAATACATTGAATGAGGGCTACACTAGGAAGATTATAGTTTTTGTTAACTATTATCTTCATTCCTTAGAATTGTGTGTGTGTATGGAAGGACTGATTTCCAAATTGCTGTTTTACTATTTATAAGTGAGATTGAATTTTATGCTTTTGCTGTCACTGTCAAATTTCATATCACATTTCTATTAACTATATAAAATAACTCAAGCTTTCATTCTATGCCCCATGCTTCAAACCAAACTAAATGGTATGGGATCATTATAAAAATTTGGGGGGCTGGTAAAATTTTTGAAGATTTTTAAAAATATAGTTAGATAGAATGAACAGCATGTAATAGCACAACAAAGTGACTATAGTTAACAATAAGCTATGGTGCACTTTAAGATAACTATGAGAGTTGAATTGGAACATTCCTAACAAAAAGAAATGATAAATGCTTAAGGTAATAGAACTCCAATTACCCTGATTTGATTAATGAACATTGTATACCTGTATTAAAAGCTCACATGCACCTTATATATACAACTGTAACCATAATAATTAAAAACAAAAAAATTAAAGGTTTTTAGTGTTTTTAAAATTTAATTTTAAGACTCATTCTATTATTTTTTTCCCATTCGTGATGGAAATTTAAAAAATTGTGTTTGTACATATACATATATATTTTATAATTTTAATTTACTTTCCTTTACTTTGAAAGTACTTAGAAACATACCATTTATATTTTTCCTTGTTTCTGAATCATTCTTTTATTCTACTATTGGAATTTTTTCAAAGCAAACTAATTTTTTTTTATTTCATATATTACATCAATTTTATCTTTTTAAATTTTGACATTTTACTTTCCTTATTTTAAAATTATTTCTATGATTTCTCTCTTTTGTTATTTTTATTTAAAAGTAGCAATTCAGTGTCAAGATTTTTAGGTTGAATACTTTTCAACAGAATTTCTAATGGATGATTGTCAACTGTTATTATTTTCTATGTGGCTTTTTATTTGTGGCTTTGATTTTAATCCAAGGTTTCTGTAGAAGAGTTTTGGTTTTTGTTTGCTTGTTTTAATGTGTATTTGGATAATTTTTTTGTTAATATATTGTTGTTTCTAGTTCTAGTTTTATTGTATTATGACCATGCATGGTATCTAAAAATGCTCTACTTCCCAGAAAGTGTTGCTCTTCTATTGTAGCTGGGCTATAAGTGATTTAAAAGCATTCCATAGATATTTCTAAAGAATTTCTATTCTGTTTTAAGACAAGAGTTTGAATGAAGAGCAATAGAAGTCAGTTTGCTCTAACTTTGGTTTCATAAATTTCACTTCCTTTTTTATTTTTTATTTCGGAATATTATAGGGGTACAAATGTTTTGGTTACTGCTTGAGTCAAAGTTATAAATGTGCCCATCACCCAGATAGTGTACATTGTACCCATTAGGAATGATTTCGGGCATCCTCTCCTCCCCCTTCCCACCTGCTTGATTTCTGTTGTCTTTTACTTCCACTTGTGCACATGTGTGCTGATTGGAGTTCCAATTTAATAGTGAGTACATGTGGTATTTGTTTTTCCATTCTTGTGATACTTCAAAGACGATGGTCTCTAGTTCCATGCAGAGTATTACAAAAGGTATTAATTTATTTCTTATGGCTGGGTAGCACTCCATGTTGTACATATATCACATTTTATCAATCCACTCAGGAAATGATGGGCACTTGGTTTGATTCTACATTTTTATGATTGTGAATTGTGTTGCTATAAACGTTCTAGTGCAAGTGTCTTTTTGATAAAATGACTTTTTTTCCTTTGGGTAAAAACTCAGTAGTGGGATTATTGGATAAAATGGTAGGCCCCCTACTTTCAGTTCTTTGAGGAATTTCTATCATATTTTCCATAGAGGTTGTATTAACACTAGTTTGCAGTACCCCCAACAGTGTGTAAGTGTTCTTTTCTCTCTGCATCTATTGTTTTGGGACTTTTTGATAAAAGCCATTGTCACTGGGGTTAGGGGATATCACATATTGGTTTTGATTTGCATTTACTTGATGATTAATGACATTAAGCATTGTTTTCATATATTTACTGACAATCTGTCTATCTTCTTTTGAAAGCTTCTGTTCATGTCTTTTGCCCAGGAACAAATCTGGAGGCATCATCACTTTACCAGCCTTTAAACTATACTACAAGGCTATAGTAACCAAAACAGCATGGGAATAGCACAAAAATAGAGACATAGACCAATTGAACAGAACAGAGAACGCAGATATAAGAGCATCTACATACTGCCATCTGTTTTTTGACAAGGTAGACAGCAATATACACTGGAGAAAAGAATCCCTATTCAATAAATGATGCTGGGAAAATTGGACAGTGACATATAGAAGACTGAAACAGTATCCGTATTTCTCACTACTCACTAAAATTAATTCAAGATGGATAACAGACTTAATAAATCCAAGACATGAAACCCTAAGAATTTTAGAAGAAAATGTTGGAAAGATTCTTTTAGATATTGTCCTGGGCAAAGAATTTATGAAGAAGACTCCAAAGGCAATCACAGTAACAACAGAAATAAATAAATGGGACTTGAGTAAATTAAAAAGTTTCTGCACAGCCAAGGAAACAATCAAATCAACAGAGCAAACAGACAACCTACAGAATGGGAGAAAATATTCACAAATTCTGCATCCTATAAAAGACTAAAAGCCAGAATCTACAAAGAACTCAAATAAATCAGCAAGAAAAAAATCATTTCTTTTAAAAATATTTATTTTACATATTTGCAGGTTTAGGTCATAAAAGATGTTTTCTTCTAAAAATTTTAAAGTTTTATTTTTTATAGTTAGTTTTCTAAACTACCTGAAATTATTTTGAATGTGAAATATGTCCAATTTTTTTTCATGGGCAGCCAATTTCTCCGGTGGTATTTATTGAATTTTTCTTCCAAGGTCTTAGAGTACCTATTCTTCCTGATAGACCATGTTATATAACATTTGAAGCTGTTGGGAATAGACTATTTTAAATTCTTTTATACTATGCACTTAGTTTACATTTACTATAACCATTTAAATGTGTATGTTATTGTCATGTATATTCCATAATAAAAATAGAAAATGATGCAATAAGTTTCTTATGGAACAATTTGTTAAAATTATATTTTCTAATTGGTTATAGACGTATATATGTAAGCATGTCTTCATTTACATGCTGATTTTATGAGTTCTCTTTAGGTAGCTATTCTCTATGTATTTTTGGATTTTCCAAGTAGATAACTCATAGCCTCTGTAAATGCAAAATAATCTGGTTTCACTGCATTTTGTAAAATCTTTTTCTCTTAGTTCTTATTCTGTTATTAGGCTTGCTAAAAACTCCAATATTAAGTCTGATGATGATGATAGTGGTACTTTGCCTTTTGATTATGTTTCACTATTAATTATTAGAGTAATTCTTTTCTCTTCCTTGGTATTTGGTTTGCTATTTTCTATTTATTTATTTATACTTTTAATTAAAAAAAAATTTTTTTTTGGCTTAAACAACAGAAATTTATTGTCTCCTAGTCCTGGAGACTTGAAATTTGAAATCAAGGTGTCATCAGGGTTGACTCCTTCCAAGGACTGTTGGGCAGACTCTGTTCCAGGCCTCTCTCCCAACTTCTGGAAGCCTCAGACATTCCCTGGTTTATATATGACATTCTCCCTGCATCTTCACATTGCCTTCCTTTACTATGTGTCTACCTTTGTGTCCAACTTCCCATTTTTATTTTTATTAATTCTTAAATTTCAGAATATTGTGGGGGCACAAATATTTTGGTTACATATATTGCCTTTGCACTGCCCAAGCCAGAGCTACAAGGGTGCCCATCCCCCAGACATTTAACTCATGCACTGTTCCTCACATTTTCTCTTTGTGAGTTGATTTTTACATCTGTTAACAATTCCCTTGGGGAAGATTTTCTTATATGCTTTTTCTTATGTTTCCTGCAATTTTTCCTGTGAGATCACTAGCACCATGGGCTACTCTTTAGGGACCAGATGTGCCCTTGGTTGTGGGCATCTTTATGGGAAGATTTTCTATTTGCCTCTACTAAGGCCCTGTGTATTTTTTAGGTTGTAGGAGAGTTTATGTGCTATTTTTCTCAGCTCAGGAAAAAGGTTCTCACACTACATGATAAGAGTAAATTAAAACTCTGAACCACAGCCAGGTACTTATGATTCATCTTTCTTTTATCTACAAATACAGAGGAAAGTCACCTTAATCCTCTGATGCAATTGAGGGCATTGGGTGGAGTATTTTCTAGACTTTATTTCACATCCTAGACATAAATTTCAGACTCCTGGCTCCAGCATTAAAGCTCATTTCCAGTTACTTATGCATACAGGACCTATGGAGTTTCCTCTTTGTATGTCTTGTACCTATTATTTCCTTCCTCTTTCCTTCCTTCCTTCCATCCTTTCTCTCTTTTCCCTTCAAGATCAGAACAATATGGTTATTATTATAATTTATTTCAATTTTTTGAGTGATAAGGATGTATGAGAAGATTTTGTCAATGAGAGTTGGGAATCCTGATTGGGAGGGTTTTTTTTTTTTGTCTCAAATACTTGTGTGTCTATGTGTGTTACCCTAATTTTGCTGGAAGAGATACTTTCTGCTCATCACCTTGGCTCGCTATATCACCACTGGTGCCCCACTCGTGTGTGCGCACTGGTGCGAGAGCTAACCAGGAGCTCCATGTGCAAGATCTCTGTGATGTGGTTGTTTTGGCATTTGAAGGACTTCCAAAATAATTTGGCAAAATGTTTAACATTTTTCTATCCTCATGACACGCTTTTGTTTTCATTCACTCCTGCTGTTGATTAGTGTCCTGGTCCATTTAGAGTTGAAATAAAAGAATACGTAAGGCTGGGTAATTTATAAAGAAAAGAGGTTGATTTGGCTCAAGATTCTGGTGGCTGGAAGATTCAAGATTGGTCAGCTGCACTGGTGAGGGCATCACACTGCTTCAACTCATGGCAGAAGGTGGAAGGGGAAGTGGACACGTGCAAATAGATCAAATGGTGAGAGAGGAAGCAAGAGGGAGAAACTGAGGAAGCCAGACTCTTTGTAACACAGGACTAACTCATTCCCCAGAGATGGCAAACCCACTCATTTTTGTCAAAGTGCATTAATTTATTGGTGAGGGATCTGCCCCCATGACCTAAACATCTCCCACTAGGTCCTACCTCCACATTGGAGACCAAACTTCAACATGAGTTTCGGTGGAGACAAACCCCATCCAAACCATAGTTAGACAGAGAACTGGCAGGCCCTGTTCCATGAAGCATCATAAGCCCATCCAAGGTCTCTGATAAAACAAGAGATGGTGGGTGGAGAAATTAGTCAAAACTGGCTAGAACCCAGGTGGCCATGAAAAACGACCTCAGGTTACCTTCACTACTCCTTATTCCCTGCTTATAATGTATTAGTATACTAAGAGAAACTCCCACCAGCGCCATGACAATTTACAAATGCCATGACTGCACCTCCCAGAAGTTACCCCATATGGTTCAGAAAGAGGAGGAACCCTTGGTTTTGGGAACTCCCCACCCCTTTTCCCAGAAATCTTATGAATAATCTCCCCTCTGCTAACATAAAATTTAGAAGGTATAAAATAAGACCCTGGAAACTGACAAGGTACTTGTGAGTACTTGAGAGTACTCTGCTGCTCTCAAGGATAGCTGCTGTCCTGTCTATGGGGAAGCCTCCTTTTTTTTCTTTTTCTTACTTTAATAATCTTGGTTTTGCTTTACTCTGTCAGCTCGCTCTTGAATTCTTTCCTACATGAAGCCAAGAACCCAATTGGCCTTCAAAAGTCCCCCAATCCTGAGATTCACTTTCCTGTATCAATAGCAGTTAAAGAAGGTAATGTGGCTTGATTGGGGTGGGGTGGTCTCTTTTAATTACCACCCCACGGGACTTTTTTTTTTTTTTTTTTTACATTCACTGCATTAAATGAGCCTGCCTTTTATCAAAACCAGTTTCACCTGCTTACTATTTCATAAATTTATCTGTGTAGATACAGTATTTGAAAGATAGCATTTCACTAGTTATTCATGCTGATGTATTAGTAGAAGTGCCTTTATTTTTCCATTCATTTGATAACTGCACGATAAATTTGGGAAGGAGAAAATGAGAAGTAAGGATTTCTGACCTCTAGACCTTCCAGCTGAGACAGTGAGGGAAGGTAAGAAGGAATCACTAGATTCCTTTTTATTAAAATGCTGAAAGTCTGCACATTTTTGTTTCCTAGATTTTTAAAGAGGATAAAGAGGAGAAATGGAGTGTTATCACACCTTGAAATGGGTCGTCGTACACTTACTCATATTTTTTATATTTTCCTATCAAATGAGAGAATTTGTATTCAATGAAATATTTTTCTTCCCTGCTTTTTTCTCTCTGCAAGTCTTTCCTCTTATACTTCATAAAAATACCACTATATATGCTGATCTGGTCTTTTATAATATGAAAAACTGTTTGACTTTGAGTGTCAAGTCCTAAAATGCTCTTAAAAACTTGCTTACTGACCAGATGTTCAGCAAACTTCCTCATCTGAAAATGTCATCCTAGGCTATGCCCAACACCGAGCATTACAGACACTTGGAAAAACACAGATTCAGGGAGGTTACTGGAGCATAAAGGTCAACCTCAAATGAGACAATCAAGCTTGTAACCTTCAGCAATCTCCCTTCCAGCTCAACTGTAGTAAATCAAAGCTGCTTTGTTTTGACTAGAGTATGACGAACCATTTGAGGTGAAATAATTGCAATTCACATGGGACATTTTACCTAAGTTGGCTTCACTGATAATATTAACATAGAGAAAGACCAAGAGCAAATTACTTTGGGGAGATTTACAGCTCTAGACAAAAAGATACTGAAAATATCAATTCAGCCAGAGTGCCCAAATTAAAATATTTTAAAATTTAAATGCAGTAAAAACTAAACTGAATTAAAATACATTTGTTAAGAAATAAAACATATACATTCCATTAGAATGGCAGCAATTATTCCTCCCTTCAACAGATATTTACTGAGGCCTTCTTTTTACCAGACTTGGTTTCTCAATTATTCAAATGCATCAAAATATTTCTTTTGTGAGGACCTTGAACAAAATGATCTTCCTCACCCCCTGTCTGACCCTCACTCCCCACGGCTCCTTGCTGATGAACACAGCAATCCTCTTTCTGCTCTCTGCTCAAGTTCTGCCTCCTCCTCAAGCCCATCACATCCTCATACGCACTCTCCACTCCCTGCTGTCACTCCTGATGACATGCCCCTGCTTTTATCAAAGGGCACCCCTTCCGTCTCTGCACCAAATTCCATCCCTCTTGCCCTCTCAGGGACTTCACCTATGCAATTATTTTCTCTTCCTTAGACTCATCAATTTCTCTCTCTATATAGCTTTATTTCCTTTTAACACAGGAGCATGATTTCATTTTTAAAACTATTCAATTTCTTAACTTCACATTGCCTTCAACTAACTCCTCATTTCTTGATCCTTTTTCAAGACAAACATCTTTTATGAATTCTTTAGCGACTAGTCTTCACTTCCTTATGTCATACTTCTCTCAACTGGTTTCAGTTGGGCTTCTATTCCCCATCAACCCTAGGGCACAAGATCACAAGTGCCTTCCATGTTGCCAAATCTAATCTTCAGATCTTCTTTCTGATATTACTTCATCTCTCCGTGGTGTCATTTCTCACAGTTGACCCTCTCTCCTCACAGTTTCTGTGAGCCCAGATTGTCTTGCCTCCCCTCATAACCCACTTGCTGTTCCACTTCAGTCTCCAGTTTTGGTTTTTCTACTTTATTCTACTTTTCAAAGTCAGGAAAATCTCAAATTTCCACTCTGTCCCCTCCCCCTTTCAACCTGTAAACTCTTCCTACAGGACCACAGCTTTCCCATGGCTCTAATTACGGTTTTTGTGCTGATGACTCACCAATCTGTAAACCCAGCCTAGACCTCGCTCTAGAACTCCAGCCTCCGAGTGGGCCAGCATCTCAGTCTTACCTTGCTGAAGCACAACTCTTGATGGCCTGCACCCTGCAGCTAAGCCTGCTCAAGTTGTTACACCAACGGCAATAT
Source organism: Lepilemur ruficaudatus (assembly GCA_963574885.1). Classification (NCBI taxonomy): domain Eukaryota; kingdom Metazoa; phylum Chordata; class Mammalia; order Primates; family Lepilemuridae; genus Lepilemur; species Lepilemur ruficaudatus. Next base: position 17,944 of record CAUYRT010019624.1, read on the forward strand.
AAACAACATCCATCCACTTGTTCAAGGTGAACTGGAAAATTATTTCTGATTTTTGCTTTCTCCTTTTTTCCCATATCTTTTTCATCCTCTACTTCTTTTGACATTATTTCCCAAAACAGACTTCCCTTCATGTCTATTATTAACACACTGGTTCAAGGCAATAAAATTCTTTGTCTTCTGACGGATTCCCCTAGTTCTGCTCTTGCCTCTCCCCTCTATATTTATTACAAGGAGCCAAAGGGATTTTGTAAAACCATAAATGAAATACATCACTCTTTTCCTTAAACAACCCCAGTGACTTCACATCACAATTCAAATAGATATAAAGAACTCCCCCTGGCTTACAAATCCTCCCTAGATGCCTGCTTGGTATCACTTGCCTTCTGAGTCTAAAGCAGGGGTTCTCAACCTCACCATTACGATAGTTTGGGCCAGATAATTCTCTGTTGAGGGAGGCTCTCATGTGCTTTATTGGATGCTTAACACCTGGCTTCCACCACTGGATGCCGTGGTAACTTCCTCCACAAGCAGTGACAACCAAAAATGTTCCAGATGGTGTCAAATATCCCCTGGGAGGCAGAATGGCCCCTGGTTGAGAGCCACTAGTCAAAAGTGATCATAAATCCAGTTTCCCAGACAGGCCTGCGTGCCTATCACCTAGTTATTACGCACATGGCATTTCCTTTCATGTCCAAAGGTGTCCTAACTAGGATGTCAATGAGATGATCACATTATTCATCATACAATATGTTCTACCATTCATTCTGATATTTTGTTTTGAACATATCACATTTATCCCACGCTTAGGGTCTTTGCCATGAATATTTTCTCTCCGTGGAATGCTTTTCCCCCAAAGACTTTTCTTTCTTCTTATTCATATCTCAGTTTAAGTGATACTTCTCTTCTGGTCAAACTCAACAAAGTAATAATCCAATCATTCTCTACTGAATTGCCTTATCACTGCCTAATAGCTTTGTTTATTAGTTATTTCTCTGTTTATATTTTCAGTCTGTCTCCAACCCAACACATGTACAAAAATAAGTACTTTGTCTATCTGCTTAGAACAATGTTTGGTCCACAGCAGTTGCCGAATGAATGAATGAATGAATGAGTATGAATGAATGAGTGAGTATATTCATGACAACTCTTCCCCTTAATAAAGTTCAGTATTACTGTTGTTTATCATCATGGTCATCTGGATGTTTACTTCTTGGTACTTTGTGCAACTTTTAATTAAATACTATTTAGTGCAATTATTTATATAAGTTCCACAAGGACAGGATTCATATATTTCTTTCTCAACTCCAAAAGGAAGATTTGCACTCTCTTGTAAAATGTACTGCTTGTACATTCAAGTGCACTCTCAGATAAATCAGTGAACTGCAGTGAGTGCATAGGTACAAAGTGCATGGGTGGGGCATGTTAGGGAGAGTGTAGACTCTGATTGGAAAGTTCAATTTGACTATATCAAGATAAGTACAGATTTATACTTGAGAAGGATTTTACATTATTGTATAAAATCCCAGTCATATGTGTGGTTGTTTTCACATACACTTTCCTTTCTTTCTTTTCCCAAATCATTTTATGACCATTGCAGGTCTTGCCTTCATCAGTAAGAACTGAAAAAAAAACAAAACAAACAAAAAAAAAACTGTGCTTGCTTAATTCCTTAGATAAAATTTCACTAGCAAATATAACAATTTTTTTCTTCTCTGATATTGCAGGAGCAATATAGAGGAATCTCAACTTATAATTTGTCAGGAAATTATAAACATACTAGCGTGTAACGTAAAAAGACTTGCTGTCTTCAATGGCTTCAAAGACTGGCAGGAGGCCCCTGCAAGTCAGATGATAATCAGTATCAAACTTGCTTCTGAGTGACACATTTGCCATGCAGAACTGGTTATTTTTCTTCTGAGTTTACTAGAATTATGCTATTTTAATGTTAAAAGCAGTTGGCCCAGAGTTGTAAATACAGGTTCAGAAGCAGCAAAATTTACAACACTTCAAAAAAAAAAAATGATGCAAAGTCCCATAGAAGGCTGACTGTGTTGGTGGATGAAGGAAAAGGTGTGGTATTTCTGAACAAGAGAGATACCAGGAAAGGACTTGCCTGCCTATGGAGCTGTCGGAATAAAGTTATTCATGATTGACCCAAAACAAAATCAATCAGAATGCTTTTTGTAGTTGTGTTCTTTGTCACCAAGAAAAGAGTTTTACAGGAAAGAATGAACAGATGTTGGAGAGTGGCTGCTGGAGTACAGATGATGGATAAGAGGGCACACAAGGACAAATGAGGTCCAGGGTCTCGGGCTGATGGATTATGTCCCATAAGAAAACTTTGGCCTGAGATCTGATCCACGATCTGATTTCTTAAAGGATTCACAGGAAGACTGAAAACGAACAATATATTTTCAGTTTTGGAGAAAAGGAAGTCTACAGAGTGAGTCCTTAGGCTTTAAATTAGTGAGCTTACTAAGTGCGACAGCAAGCTACAGGAACACATTTATGAAATACTAGCGGACGTGAGCAAGCAGAAGATGCTGGTATCACCGAGGGGCAACGTGGGTGTGCAAAGAACAAGTTCACCTTATTTCTTTATTTGATTGCAACACTAACCTGAAAGTTTAGAAAAATGCGAAATGGATGGTGTATCTAGGCCCCGTCATCGGGTCCCTAAGGACAAAAATAAAATAAACTATATATTAGATTTTGTTCTATGTAAGAAAACCTGTAGTTGTTTGTGTGTGGATTAATAAACTAATTATTTTATAGTGGAATGGCTTTCTCCATCCTGGTGGATGTTTTTCTTTTCTAATGTTCCTAATATTCCCCAAATTTCCTTTGGTTGAAAGAATTCTCCCCATCTCTAAGATATCCCTCCCACCCATGGAAGCCAGGAGACGGGGATTTTTCCTTCTCTACCCCTGATACCAGGAGTGAGGCTCTGACCTAAGCCTAAATATGACTCAGCATCCCACCTGCAAAATGGCATCAGTAATGTCAATCTCAATGCTTCTTTGAGCAGAGAGACTGAGATAAAATTAGATCAAGTGTTCAAAAGAAGTATTAGGCGCACAGAAAATGGTATATCCTTTTCAGGTTGAATGTCTGAGAAGACTCAACAAACATCTATGAGATTATTACTAGCAACATGTAACTCCAAGAAAATAGTAACAGCTACAAAGGCAGTAGAGTAAAATTTAGAACAAGGGAGGATGGATACGTCTGGCTACAGGGTCTGTTTCTGGCCATGAAAACTAGGGCCCAGTTTGATGACACTTCAGTGGTTATGGTGAATCCTGTTTGCTATGAAGGGAATAAGAAAAATAAAACTCCCTGAGACACTCCTGAGATACATCTTCCTACACCTGACCACTGTCCGAGGTATACCTCTTTTCTAAGCAGCTCAGGGTTTCTAGCTGGGATACCATTTGGTTCTTTTCTATCAGCAAAAAGAAGATGTTAGTGTTCAGCATCCTTTACCTTGCTGAACCAAGCTGGATCTTGAACTACTCAAATCCCAAGAATAATTAAAAGCATAGTAGTCTATCGTTATACACGAGTCAATGTGTTTCAGGTGTTTCTGCTCATGCTCATTACATATTAAGTTATGAGTATCGCTAATTCCTCATACTATGATATTACACACCAATAATGAGTCACCCCAAATAATGTTATAATTTTTTTATGTTCAAGTAATATATATTTGCTTTAGAAAATGAAACACCTGAAAAAGTGGAAAGATGGAGGGATGTTATGAGGCAAATGATGCTACATATGACAAAGGGATTGATCTTTGGATCCCAAGGTGGAAGGCAATTAAATGGAGTTCAGGTTTGTCCCTTGACGAAGTTGATAAACTTTCCCTGTGAAAAGGTAAGAAAGTTACTTGGGATGTGATTTCCAGAAGACAGGTAATCTTTATCTCCTTCTTTCTCTCGCTTCCTCTCTCCCTCATTTATTTTAATCTTGTCTAAGTTTGCAACCTGCTTCTGTTTCATTAACTCATGTCTCATCAGAGCTACTTTTAAATGTAACAATCAGCCCCCAAATATATATATTACTAATCAGTTGTGAGGAGAGCATGAGTTAATAAAGCCCAAATAGGGAATTTGGGGGTGAGGGAGACATTTAAAGAAGGACCCACCCTCCTTTTATGTATTTCAATATATTTAATAAAATCCCAATAATGATTAGTGTCAGATTGATGCACAAATATACAGATCAATAGGATGGACGAGGAAGATCAGAAATAAAGCCAGATAAATATGTTTAATTATGTATCTTATATTTTATTAATATTTATTTATAAAGATATGACATTACTAATATGTAAATGTCATTTAAATTAATGACAAATACACTCCTGATGTTATTAATTAAATTATCTTAGGAATCTGGTAATCATCTAGTAAAAAAGAAAGCTGGATTCTTTTCAAGATTTAGGGATAAGATAATGAAATGATCACATTCCCAGAATTTTTAAATGGGAAAATTATTGAATAAATTTGGAGTGAGGAGGAACTTTTCAAAGTATTATGTAAGACCCATTGGCCACAAAAGACCAAAATGATTTTTTCTAATAGAAAGAAAGAAAAAGAAAGAAGGAGGGAAGGAAGGAAGGAAGGAAGGAAGGAAGGAAGGAAGGAAGGAAGGAAGGAAGGAAGGAAGGAAGGAAGGAAAGAAGGAAGGAAGGAAGGAAGGAAGATACAAAAAGAGAAGTTTCCCACTTTCCATAAACTACCATAATCAAAGACAAAATGCAAGATCAAAACAGAAAAACTGTTGTAATCTTACATCATTATGAGATTATTTAAGGCTTAATTTCCCTTACATATAAATAGCTCATACTAATCAATTAAAAAATGACCAATAGCTGAATAGAAAACTATGAAGGATTATTGAGATAATTCACAGGAAAAGAAATACAAATAGCTCTTGAACACATGAAAAGATGCTTTATGTCATTAATCTCAAAATAAGTTAAATTTAAAACTACATGAGACAGTACTCTTCACATCTAAGATTGAACAAAGACAAAAATAGTTCCATAAAACAAAATGTCATGTCAAAGAGGCTTTGGAGAAACAGAGGATTTGACAGTTTAAATTGCCACAACTCTAGGGATGACAATGAAGCGAGCCTAAAAGTCTACAAAGATGCATATATTTGATCGGGATACTCCACTTTAGAAATTTATCCTACATGCTGTTTAAAATAGCATAATGTAAACAGCAAATAACCTAAATGCAAATCCACAGATGAGCTGTTCATTTTATTGTTGTCTGAGTCCTTTTGGATTGCTGTAACAGAACACCATACACTGAGTAGATTATAAACAACAGAAATTTATTTCTCATGGTTCTGGAGGCTGGGAAGTTCAAGATCAAAGTGCTGGGAGGAGAAGGTGTACACATATCTTCTTGCCATGTCATCCTATGGTAGAAGGAGCGATGCAGTTCTCTGGAGCCTCTTTTATAAGGGAACTAATACCATTCATGAAGACTTCATCGTGATGATCTTATCACATCCCCAAAGTCCCACCCCCTAATGTCATCACACTGGTGATTAGATTTCAATGTGTGAATGTGGGGGAGGACAGAAATATTCAGACCACAGCATCATATTATGTTATATGCAGTGAATAGGATTGTATGCAACTGTAAAAAAAATTAGAATGTTCTTTATGTACTGAAATAAAATGATCTTGAAGATGCATTGCTAAATGAAAAACCAAGATGCAAAATGGTACGTGTTATGAGCTGCTATTTATATAAAAAGGGAGAAGGGATTTTTTTGTTCATTTTAGTTATATATTTATAAAATAATTCTATAAAGATTTACAAGAAACTAACAGCATTGATTGGCTATGACAGAGGAACTGGGTGAATGGGGGACAGGGGTAGAAGATTTTTCATTTTATATCCTTTTATACTGTTTGATATTGAACCTCATAAAGGTATTACTATACTAAAAATTAAATTCAACTAAAATAGGATTTTAAAATGAAATGAAATATACTATTACTATATTAATTATCCTCAGCACTCAGCAAAGTCGTAGGCATTTGGTAGATACTAAATGAATTTTAAAGTGGATGTACTAAAAACAAATTTTAAAATGGGAACTAGCAAAACATGTTACCTTGGACGAGTCTCTCTTTTACTCATTCTATCAAAATTACAGCAGCGTTAACCAAATCTGGCATTGTCCTCGTCTTCCTATAGAATTTACAATTCATTTTTCAACAAGCCACTGATTAAGTTCCATATTAAAACACACACAAAAACAACAAAAAAGCAAAAGCTAATAAAAACATTTAAGAAATAATCTGAAGATTTCATTTGGAATTATAATGATACATATTTAAAGAACAATGCCATTTTACAAAAGATGTTCTGTTAGAACATGCTACATCTCTCAATTTAAGATGTCTTATATCTTTTAATAAATCTTCATCATTTTCTTCATCTACTCTTTCCCTTCTTGGTCTTATTTGCATAGCTGGAAAATAAATGGGGACAGTAATAGCTATTTTATCTTGTAATTGTAAGAGTTAAATATTAAGAACAGAACACAGGGGAATGTAGTTGGCAGAGTTTCTTGTATGAACTAGTTAATAAATATTACTTATATCTGAATCAGCTTACATTACAGAAATGTTTATTTGATTTTTAATTCCTCATTATTCACTCTTAATTAAGGGGTCAAATTTGCAGATTATCCACGGAGTACTCCTATTGGGTCTGGAACGTGTTTCTGGACCACTGAAGCGGATTGTTTGGAAATGTCCTATAGGTATAGTCACAGAGCTTTGCTGGGAAGACAGGAAATCAGGAAAAACTGGAAACCTGATAATCTCCTCGTGATTTAAAGCATAGTGGGAATCAAGTGTTTATCTGTCAGATCAATTCCATGTTAATTCTCCCACAAAACTTCCCTGAAGGGATTGATGTTTTCAAAATTCCAAAGACAATGGAGACAGTGGTGATACCAACACATATAATTGAACAGTGAAAACCTATTCACTGGGAGACACTAAAACTTTGAGGACCCAGAAATTCAGGAGGTTCAGTGCTGGTTCTTAAAACTTTATGCTCATACAAAACTGATCATTAAAAAATTCATTTTAACTCATCACAATTTTATCAAATGCCTATCATTTCTCAGAAATTAGGTTACGTACCTTGGGCTGTTTTGCTTAATGCAATTATTTTGCTAATTATACTTCAATCTTTTTACCTATTTTAAGTTGAATTTTTAATCATACTGCTAGCCATAATACCAAATCAAGACAGTCGTATCAAAAAATGATAGAGAATGTTTTGCTCTTGACTTTTCATGAAAAATAAAATGAATATTACAAAGGCTCTTCTTGTAACAAAATTTTATTGGCCCCTATCACAAAGCACTTGAAAGGCTAAAGTACAGAATTGGAAGATCTGAATTTTAATTCTTAGGACTGGCTCATTTTGGTGGGTTAATTAGCTTATTTGAATCTCAGTTGTCTCAACTATAAAATTACCATAATTAAGGGATGATATATAAGGAAGTGTAGGTAGAGGCCTAGCACAACTTTTAGCATGTAAGTCCTCCTCCCACAAAAGCCCCACTGTTGAAATTTGAAATATGGTTCTAACATTAAGAGAAAATCCATAACCCTGTGTCTCTGGTTACTGTCAACAATGTGGTCAATTTTTCTACTTCTATGTGCTCACTTTTATAATCCACATTACAAGATATTATTTACAATTTTTGTCCAATTATTTTAAGCTATATAAAAACTGAAAGGGCGATAGCAGTACCAAATTAGAAATAAAGATGGTAATAGCTCACACCATGCCATTCAAGTCAGTCACACAATAGCCAAATTGCTCTGTCATCCTCTATTAAAATAGCTCTCCCAAGGACAGCGGGGTGGGAGGTGAGTACAGCATTCTGTTGGTAGTCTCTGAGAATTGACATCATGCACAACATCATCAAAAGAAACAGATAATTTTCTGCTATTTATCTCTAAAATGTAACAGCTCCTGGGCATACAGTGTAAATAAATAGATGCATTTAGGAAAGCCTAATTAACACAGATGAAAATCATTACGGTGGCTCCTGCATTTTGCAGAAAGTGGTTATAACTATCTAGTGATACATGCGATGTTACTAGATGTGACTGAAATGTATCCAAAGGGCACAATGAGGAAGAAGCACAAAAAGCTATGAGGGGAAAAAGAAAGGTAATCTCCAACGCCCTGCAGCCCCTTGGGTGAGGGCCAATTTGGTTTTGAGGTTATTGTTTCTTTGCTTTTAATCTTTAGGTATTCTTGGCCCAATTTTCCATCATTTTTCTTTCAATGCTTCCTTCAAATCACTCAAAAGTGTACCATTTGGAAACTTCTAGATAAAAAGGAATCAGACACAAAAAAGATTGCGCCCTCATGGATTTTCCATGGAGAAAATGAATACATTATGGATATGAGATGTGGAGGGGAAAGTATATCAAAATATAATTCTAGGGAGGAGACACCATCCTCACACATAAGGAACCAGTTGAATATAGTGAAGATTGAAATACATGGCAAAAAAAGTATATACAAAATTAAAGCTTATCAAGGATTGAGGGGAGTCAGGCTTCAAACAGCTTATCCAGGGAGTGAGAACCCTACTATGATTTCTTAAACTGGAGAGGGTGGGGGCAAGGGCAGGGTTGTGGGGGAGGAGGAACCTAAGCACCTGTCTTGGGCTTGACGACTCCTGGAGCATGTAACCACGGCAACGCAACTCCTAGCTTCCACCAAGCCCAGCTGTAGGTGCCCTGGAGACAAAGCACTGCTAGGATTTCCTCTTCATGGAGTTATGGTTGAGCAGCGTGGAGATTTCAAAATAGCAAACTCCTGATTACCAGCTGAACACAGAACACAGCCCCAGGGAAGTTACCACCACAGTGGGACTCCCTCACCCACCTGGCTTTGAGCAGAGCCTACCCTACCCTGCCCTTGACTGAAGCCACAACTGGAAAGGTAGAACGAAAGAAAACTTTCCTCAAGGCCCATAAGTTTTGTACAGGGACTCATACACAGTCTGTCAGAAGACATGGCTCATCCTATGAGAAGAATATGAAAAGAAGAATATGAAAAGTTCCCCAAAATAATGACACTGGCAGACAGAGAAGCAATGTGAGGAGTCATAATAATTATACCTCTGTGGGAAAGAGTTTCTGTGAACTTTTGAAATGGTTCCTTCATTTTTTATTTTTAGATGGCATACCCAGTGGGTTTCAAATCCCAGCCCTGCCATTTACTGAGCTTGTAGCCTTGGGCAAATCATTTTATTCATCTTGGTCTCAGTTTCTTCATCATTCAAATGAGATTTAATTTAATCTACTTTACAAGGCTGTGCGGGGATTATCTGTGAAGTGTTTGGACCAGTGCCTGGCACACAGTAAGCATCAAAAAAGTGTTTGTTGTTATTGTCACTCTTTTAATAATTATTAAATTTAATTTTTTAAAAATAATATATTAAATATAATATGAATGCATTATAGAAAATTGGGAGAATATGAAAAAATTGACAAAAAATTCTGTAATCCTACCACATTTTTCACTGCATTGCCTTCAAGTTATTTTTTAAAGCATAAATCGAAAGTGTAAACATGTATATTTTACAAATTTGAGTGACTATACAGTTCTGCTTCATATTTTTTTATCCCAATGTAATTATTCATAGCTCTGCTTTTTACTCTCTGAGTATCCTGGTTTAGGTGATAAGTTAGGGTGATAATAGGTCACCCTATTCATCCAGACATATTATTTGAATCCTATATTTTATTTAACATTCTACAATGGCTGCTTTTCAAAACATTAGATGTTATTATAAAATATTATATGTAACCAAGTTCAATTCACTATATGGTTGAATCATATTTAATCAATTATATTTACAGAATAAGCAACAAAAAAATGAGGAAATAACATTACCAAATGTAAAATATAATTCTCTTAAAATTAAATACTCTCTGTCTGCAGAGTAGAAAGTCTAAAATCAGCACCAGATATGCGTATTATAGAGTGTTGATTGATTTATCTTTTTAAATCAATGAGGGAACTTGAGATTATTCAATAAATTCTGTTGGGAAAGTGATTTTAACTCTATTTAAAAAATATATTGTTCCTAATCTCAAACTACACGCTAACATAAATTTCAGACATGACTAGGCATAAGCATGCATCAAAATATGAGATAAATAATGATAAAATATACACATAATAAAATTGAATAGCTAAATTAATTAAATATTTAATTTATTTCATGGTAAGGAAAGCACAGCATTATTTTTAAAAATAATAGATTTGATTATATGAAAGGCAAAACTTTCATATGCTTCAAAAAGCACCATAAATAATAAATCAAAAAAATTCAATATTGCTGGTAATCAAAGAAATGTGATTTAAAATATTGGTAGGATATAATCTTCCATATAAAATTAACAATTAAAACAGAAGTATCCAGTGTTGGTAAAGGAAAAATTGAAATCAGCCTTCTCATACTATGCTCATGGAAATGTAAACTGATATAACTTTTCTGGAATTATCAAAATGTATCAAAAGTGTAGGATTTATCCTAAAGAAATAATCTGGACCTCAAGGTACATAGACTTATGCATAATGCCTGCCTATCACTGTAATCATGCAAAACTGAAAACACTAAATGACCTACCATAAATGATTCGTTAAATAATTTATGTTACATCAATATAATGGCATCATTTTTAAAATAATTTAGAAGAAAATAAGATTACAAAATGCTATGGGAAAAGGCTTAGGATATACTAAGTGGAGAAAAAAATGCCAAGTTACAAAATATATAGAGAATGATCCCAATTTTGTTAGGAAATGAATATATTGTGAACAATATGTGAACATTTAGTTCTTCCTACAGATTTGATTGAGGTGCCAATATAATGGATAATCAATAATGAAGCATGAGAGAAATCACCATCTGCATAATTTATAAAGGAAATAATCTAGAGCCAATCCATAACTCTCTATCTCCCTCTCTGACTTTGAAAATATAAAAGGGATAGGACAGAGATAGAGAGGGCCATCTTTGATCCTGGCAGTCTGGTGACAGAGGCAGCTGCATGGCCAGCACTCCCAGTGCATGTTGAGAGAACATGGTTAGCACATCCTGTGGACCAGCTATGGGCCACACAGAAGAACTGAGAACCAGCTAGCTGGGAGCTGTCTTAAGACCTGCCCAACAGCATCCCTGAGTGGGTAGGAGGACAATCCACCAATTCCTGGGTGTGGCCTCCCAGTGAGCCAGGGCCAAGAAGAAGCTGCTGTTAGCAAGCTGGGGAGCTGGGAGCGACAAGGACAACTGGGCTTCCCTCTGGCCCCTGAGTCCTGCTTCTCGTGTATTGGTTGAAACCAAATACATATGTGTTCCACATAAAAAAGTGTTAAATTATTTGAATGATATGCACTAATTGATTATTAATGGTTACCTGAATCATGTATGTCTGGAGAATTTTTTCTTTTCTATAAATAAAATTATTTTCCTAGTGTCTAGAAATGGTGCATTTGCATGCATGATTGGTAAAAGTTTGGTGTTTTGTACAATTTTAAAGTGTAGGCTTGAAGATGTTAGCAATCAAATATATAAAAATGTCACAGACCTGACAGCACTGATGGGCTTTACAAGCTTCATGGGGACATGGCCAAAATCCGGTAATTCTCTGTAACTACTTCTCATGCAAGGCCAGAAAAAAATGGCAAAAAGAGTGACATATTTTACATATGAATCTATTCTGCTAACAATGTTTTTATGGCCCCTGGAAGGCAGAGTAAGCAGACTTAAGTATTCCAAGCAGATCCCAGTCTGGAAGATACTCCTTTTCTATGGGGATTAATGTACGTGTGGATTGTGGATTAATGGACCAAGGGCAAGTGATGATTAGTTTATGCTTCATGTTCTCAAGAAGCTGCTTTTTTCCCATGTAATTTATTAATGGAAATTTTCTTCCCAGGACCACATTGAATACCTCAACAGAGGGCCCTTCACACTCTAGCATGAATGGTACTGGTAAAGTTGGGCAGTGTGCGGCTTATACAACAGTACACAGCCACAACACCCTGTGTAAAAAGCTCACGGCAATCTTCCCTCTTAGATGAAGCCTTTCCTGGGCAAACCAGATCTCTCCCTCCACTTTATGTGCAATTTTAATGCCCTCCATTTTTATATTCCCTTAAGTTGTCATGTGTTCTGTGTGTGTACTTAAGTGTACTGGTTTGTACAATTTTATTTCCTTTATACAACTGGAAATATTTGATGTCAGGTAATAAATCTCATACTTTTAATCCCTGGCAGCACCTGTCTCAGTGTGTCATACACTGTGCAGTAATTAAGGTGACAGTTGAAATAACAAACACAATAATGATAATAACAGGCAGCATTCATTGAGCTCTCACCATGTCCCAAGCACAGCAGGCTCTGAAAGAATTATTTTATTTAATCCTAGCAACAGCTGTATATGTTACAGATTAGTAATATCTTAATTTATGAAGAAGAAAATCAGTGTTTTTCAATGTTAAGCTACTTGTCCAATGTCAAACTATTAGTACTATTTTGAGTGAAGGAGTGAATGAAGACAACATCTCAGTCTCTGGCAGACCTTGCATCCTTTGGAGTGTATAATTCAATTTAAATAAACACAGTGTACTAGATGAGAAGTTTATTAGTGGTAAGTGCTATGGTCTGAATGTTTGTGCTTCCCCAAAATTCATATTATGAAATCTAATCCTTAATGTAGTTGGGCCTTTGGGAGGTGATGAGGTCATGAGAGAGAAGTCCTCATGGATGGGATTCGTGTCCTTAAGAAAAGAGGCCCAGAGAGTCACCTTGCCCCTTCCACCATGTGAGGACGCACAGAGAACGCACGGTCTATGAGAAAAGAGCCTCCACCTGACGCTGAATCTGCAGGTGCTTTGATCTTGGACTTCCCGGCATTCAGAAAGGTGAGGAATGAATTTATATTATTGATAAGCCACTCAGTCTATGGCATTTTGTTATAACAGCCCACCTGTATTAAGATAGTAGGATCTGTGATGCTTATTGTATGGATCGAGAGCATGGTATACGTGACACGTACTTAATGACTTGGGGGAACAAATGAACAAGTGAATAAAGAGACAATTTGGGCTATGCATTGAACCCCACTTCTGACTGAGAGCCATTGCTTTCTTTTAAATAGGATGCCCATGGAATTGTTCTATAGATAAAGAAATAGAGGCTCAATTAAACTATGATTTGCCCAAAGTCACACTACTAAAAGTGGTGGTTACAGGATTAGAACTAAGACCCTTTGACTTTCAATTTGGGGCACCTTTCCTTACAATCTTCCATCTAATTGTTGACACATAGAACACGTTTCTTTATGTTAAATAAAATTGCGAAGGGTAGAGTGTAGAACATGGGTCTGTTGGGAGGAAACTTCCTGTTAATAAGCTTCCTGAAAACCTCCTGTGTCTGCTTAGTGAACACCTGCCCAGGCTCCTGGGCCCCATATCGTCTCTTCCAGGGTTGTTCCTAAGTTTTCTTCTCTTCACTGTACCACGCATGGCAAAGGAACACCATTCTGCTCTGGGCCTGACGACTGGGGCGCTGGAGGTGACAATCCCATGGGCTTCCTCTAGTCTGAGTTAGTTGTCTCTGCAGACCATTTGGAAGTGAGGCAGTGTTGACTGGGTCACTTTCCTTCCATGGGCTAGAACCACATGCTATGGGAAGATTTATTTTTTGGACTTGTGAAGTGATTATTCCTGGGAAGTTGAGGCACACAAGCCTGAATTGGGGTGATGGGGAGTCTAAACCCATACATATCATTTTTTTCACTAGTTTTCTTCTGAATGACGTCCGGACCAGGCTCCTGGCACCTTTCCAGGTGTTCTGAGAGCAGAGACTGGCTCTGAGATCCAAAGAAACCAAAGTGGGAATGTCGGTCAGCACAGATGGACTGGTTCTGGACAGCACCCTCCCTCATTCCATGGTGGAGGCTAGATGACGCCAAGAGTTTAAGCTGTATAAACTGCACGGCAAAGCTTGAGCCTGCAGACTCATTACCTGTTGTCCCAGCCATGGGGATGCTGAGGGTTGAATGCTGATGCAAGAAGGCCAGGAAGGTCCGGAAACTGCTGCCTCTGGCTGTGTGTGGAGAGGGGACCCTTGCTTCTCATGGGTGTCTTCTTTGTCCCACTCCACTTTTTGTACTCCAAATCTGTTCTCTTGAGCTGCCTTCAGGCTTCCATTGGCCAGTGCTGATGTCAGTATTTTGATGAGCACTTGGGTCAGCACATGCTCATGAGAGGGGAGACCAAAAAATATGTGCCTGAATCCTTGGGCAGCCCATAGTTCTGCAGCTCCATCTAGCTCTGCTTCGAGGTTGGAGGATGGCAACTGTCCTGGGTAGGAATGGGTGGTGAGGAGGAGAAAACAGGGCAGGAGTCTACAGGTCGACCCAGTGTTTGTGGGGAGACTGGTTCTAAAGCAATCACGTCAGAAAGGGTCAAGAGGAGTTTGCAGCTTCCTAGAAGCCCACTGCTGTCTCCCAGCAGGAGGCTCAATTCAAACACACGTGGCCCATCTGGAATGCTCCATGAGCTGAGCTGATGCTGAGTCCTCCACAGATGGCCACTTCTTCTTGACCCTGGCCAAAGTCTGGTCCTCTCCTACCTTCCTTTGGAACTCCTGCTTACTGTTTAGTCTTGTGATCTGAATGTGACTTGTGGTGCACTGAATCCATAGGAGGGTTTGATTAACCTAACAGCTAAATGCATTAGATATTTTTGTGTTTTTTTTCAAAAACTGGCATCCAAGCACCTTATAATATTGATTCTTATATGTATATGTGTTCCTGGATGGCGTTATCTATAGGTTCTTGGTGGGGGATATAAAGGGGATGAGTTTTTGGAATAGTAGGTTTAAGGACCCAACCTATAGCCATGGGAAAGACACTTGTCATAGCAGCCATTGAGGTTCTCACAGTGACATCTTTGCATCATTTCCCTAAATATATATATTTTGAGATTTTATGTTTAAAATTTATTGTCAGAGGTGCATGTTTCTGACCAACTCTGCATTGCCTGGGAGAGAATGAAAGAGCAGAGACTTCCAACCGCTGTTAACCAAGATTTCACTAAGTAGAAGCATGCATTGACAGATGGGGGAGGGGAAGGAAGGAAGAAGGAATGGAGAGAAGGGAGGAGGCAGCGGAGGAAGAATAGAAGCAGGGTGTTGGAGGGAAGCTTATTTCCTGGGCACAGAGTCATTCCAAAGATATCATGAGCAGCAAATTAAACAATCCTTCAGCAAGAATTTTGACAAGGAAATTTCATTAGGGATTTAAATCTCTATGGAAGCTCAAGTTGCTGCATTAAGATACGAAAATTGTGCAAATATTGTTCCTTAGAATAATGTTTGCCGCAGGTCATTGAGTTTCAGTCAATGAAATTTAGAGTGATAAATGTCCTGTTGAAAATAACTAGAGGAAAGAAGGTTCTAGGGGAGGGAGGAAAGAGCCCTGCAGTTGGGAGCTCAGGCCCTAGAGTTATTTGGAATGGAAGTTAGACTCTAGTATTAACTAGCTGTGTGACCTTGAGCAAGTTTACTTAGCGTCCCTGAGGTCTAATTTCCTCATCCATAAAATGCGAGCAAGTACCAGTGTACTCCCCACTAGACTGAGCCTGTGACAGTTTAATGAGACTATCCATGCAAAGCCTTTGGCACAGCGCTTGGCACATGTAACATCTAAACACACATGAGTAACGATTATAATGATGGATAAGGGAAGTCAGCTAACATTTATCTGGTATTGACTCTTTGTCAATCTCTATGATAGATGCCCACGGGTATTATTATCATTTCTCCGATGAAAGCCTGAGGCTTGGGAGCCAGATAAATCTTCCAGCATCACAAAGAGGTAACTGTTACATCTAATTCATCCGTAAGTGTATATATCCACACGTTTTTCTCCCTCACTACTTGTGGAGGTCTCACAGTCTAAAGCCTGTTTGCACACCTTGGTATTTACAGAATCTGACAGATTAGATGGTCCTTGGTGGATGCTCAGATACTGTTGAAATGAATTAATGATTACATAAATAAATGAGAGCATGAATGAATGGAAGATAGAGTGCTTTTTCCATTTAAACTGTATCTCAGGGACTCATCCATGGGTTCTTAATGCTTCTCTTGTTTTTTCTATTTTAAGAAATTCTGACATTTTGACCCACATCATGATATGCCATTTTACAGAAAGGAGGAGAAAAAGGAAAACAATTCCATATAATTCCACACTCAAATAATAAAAGTCCTCTTTGAGCATTTTGGTATATTTTTTTTCCACCTTTGTGCCAAAGGATGTTCCTTTTGCAATTTTATGTTAAAATAATTTTCCATTTTGTGGTTTCACTTTACGGAAACATTTCACACAGTTATAATTTTAATAGCAATCTAATAGAACATGATAGATGTGCCATATGGTATTTTACTTAAATGTAAACCTGTCATTGATTACTTAAAATATTTTCATGCTTTCGCCATTATAAATATTGCTACACTAAATGTTTTTACATGTATAAGACCTAAGTTTTCAGGGATAGTAACTGATCATGGGATCATTTTTTTCTCCAAGGAACAAGCAGTCATGGTGGGCCTCATCCTTAACTTTTGCACTGAGGGACTATGATATCCAATTGCATGGCAAAATTTGATGAGATTATTTAAAGAGAGATTTTTTTTTTTACCCACTTTGTACCATAGGAAAGGCCTTGCCCATTATCCTGTACTTGATAGATGTCCCACAGTTATATATGAAAAGAAAAAGCAATGAAGAACACAAAGAAGAAAAGGAAAAAAGGAAGGGTAAAAGAGAAGAGAAGGATACAGAAGCAAAGAGAGAAAGACAAAGAGGGAAACTAGATACATCAGGAGAAATGAAAACAAGAAAGAAAAAGAAAAGAGAGAGAGAGAGAAAAGAAAAATCTGCAAGCCCATTCTTCTACATAAGTGTCCTAATATTCCAAATATATGACACCAGCTTAGCAAGTGGCCAACATCACAAGATAAATAAAATACAAAACACTTCAGTAATACCATCCCCTCTGGGTAATCCTAGAGAACAGTGCCTAACACTTCAGAGAACAGAGATACCCATGGCTGGGCTGGTTGATAGCTTTCAACAGTCTTCACTTTTCTCAAGGAAAGCTAAATTTGCAAAGAAAGTAGTAGTTAATTACTGGATGGTAGGTTGCCTTGCCAAGATGAAACAGAATTAAATTAAATTAAACAAACCCTTTTTCTTTTTAAAGAAGTTTGTATTTACTTGAGGAAATGTAGCTAGAAATTCAGGGGGAAAAATGAAAATATTCATTTTGAAAAGATGTTGGAAAATGACTAGACATGTTCATTATGCAGCAAAATGCACTCTCACAGGCAGGGCAACCTCTGTCTGTAGTCAATACAAAATACTTTGCTAGAGCCTGTGTTATGTATATACGATATTCAGAAAAACCACAACTTTGCCTTTACTATTTGGAAATACCTCTCATTTTCTTCCCTAAACTAAATTGCTGACTCAATAAGAATCCCTTTTCTTTAGTGGTGATTCAATTGTAGCAGCTATCACAAGAGGAGAGAAATACTTACAGAAAAAGTAAAAATTTCACATTTAATCAGAATTGGGCATTTTAGTATAAAAAGTTTCTTTTTACTCCATATACAAATAGAAACTAACAACTGGCAATATTTTTTTAGTTGCAAATCATCTTCTATCATGAATAGAGAAAAAATTTGTCCTTAAGACAGTAATTGCTGATAGGCAAATAGTGTTGCTAAAAATGGAGTAGCTGAAGTTTGTTTGACAACTTCTTATTCAATTTTATATGCACATATTTTCTTACTTCAGTAAGGTAAATGTTTAACAGTTTGGTATTATCACAAATTACCAACCAAAGTGCAAAAACCATTATGATACACAATATAACATCTCCATAACATTTTTTAGAGTGAATAATACTCTCTTTTCTTTTTCAATTTCCTGCTTTGGGAAGGGAGTGGTGGGTGGCAAGAGGGCCCAAGAGCTAATGGGGAAGGAGTTGCTGGGAGTTCCCGGCAGAGGTTAGAGGTGGACTCCAGAGGCCGGGCCCCAGCTCTGGAGAACACCTGGACCGACTTAGTTCTGAGCATGCTTTGAACATCAACGTCTGTCATCAGCTGCTGTCCTTGGCACCTTTCAGAGACACACCACTGAAATACAGCTTTCAGCTGAGTTAACAACCATTGCTCAGAGTTAGGCCTGCCTACATATTGCGTTAGAGAGAAGAAAAACGCTTGACCTACTTGGATCCGATAAGATGGAATCAGTTTTCGGCAGAAATTGATCACAACGGACTCCTTGGTAGCCTTCTTTGCACCTGAGAAAAGGGATAAATGACAAACATACGCATGTGGTTGTGAAAGATGCATTTCAAGATTTCAACAAATAGCCACCAATTACATACATGTGAGAACAGCACATTCTTGCTCTGTATCATTTGATTCAGTCTGTTTCTGGTATGGACAGGCAGATCCTTGATTCTATTTCTGTGTTAGGGGGAAAAAAAGCATAGCTTTGCTTTCATAGTTTTATATGCAATACCTAAGAAGCAAATGGAATAGTATTTTAAGATGCCTCACAGCAATCTGAATAATGGTTATCCTCAAATTATAATTCTAGATGCAGGTGTACTTTCCTTTACGTAACACACTGGTCTCTAAGAGGAATTTAGAAACATCTATTGCAAGTGCCATTTTTCTACTAAAAATCATTTTGTAATATAATTCATCAGTTACAGATTTTGGCTACTGCTTATTTCATTTCCTTTTGTTTTATCAGTTTATTCATTTGTTGATTGTACTTTTTTTTCTTTTTACTTCTTAGCTATGCTTTAAGTCAGTGAGTGTCGCCTAACCACTTTGCCAGGAATAACAGCCTTTTATCTGGCAAGGTCTGAAAGGCATCTCTGAACTCCCGTTTTCCTCTCCCCACTTTTCTCTTTTATATTCAGCAAACACATGCAAAGTGTCTCCTTTCTGGCAGGCATTGTACAAGGCAACTACCTTGAGGCAGGGACCATTTGGAGGTGAGGAATTTGCTTGGAAGCACCAGCAGTGAGGCATATCACCTCAGCCCTGCCGGTCCTCTGCTGGGTCTTCAGAGCCCCTTGCTCAGCCAGGGCTGCTTGGCCGCCTCAGACAACAGTGGCTCATCAGCTGGCAGTTCAGGGAACGGATCCAGCTGAGGCCCCAAACTCCTAGCTCTGAACAGTCCCATTAAGTAGAGAGGTGGCATTTACTGGTCTGCTTGAAGCTTAATCTGTCATGGCTTGAGTTAAGCAAGGAGGCATTCATTGATGCTTATGGGATGATCTGTCCTACTTACAGAGGAGGAAATTGTGCTGCTGGCATAAAAAAATCAGATTCAAGAAACGATCCTCTGGTTGTTAGAAATCTACGAAATCGACAAAAGAATTCAAAGAGACCATTCCATCAGAGACAGGAGCTGTGAATCTTTTCCTTAGAATATGCTTTGTTTTCTGAGTATAATAAACTATTAGATAAGGTCTATTGCAACTGGAGCAGCGGCATGGAAAGACATCTAGGTAATTTTTCTACCTTTCATTGTGAGCCAAATTGGAATTCAGATAATTGGACAGGCTCTCTTCAGCACCTTTTTAAAGCCTGGCACTCTGGAGTGTATTTGGCATTTTTCCTCGTAGACTGAGAACAAAGACCTCCGATATATGGATATCCCAGATACCCAACAGACTATTGAAAGAATTTTTTTTAAGCAGATACATATTTTCATAACCTTTAAAAAATTCATTTATTGCATTTGAAATAAAGCAGGCATATCACTGGTCCTATAACAGTAAAAAGTCAGAAAATACTTAGTGCTGAAGTACATCTGTGATGAAAAAATAAATTCCTGTTTCCTGCAAGCTGCCTTAATGTTATTAGCCTGCCCTTATTCACAATTACCTGTACCACAGTGCTATAATGTTCATTTCCCATAACGATGAGTTATGTCCTGAGTAGGTACTGTCGTAGGCATTCTCTTTTTGCAGATTTTATTTCCAACATGCATGGGAGATTTTAAGCACGCTTTACTCTTTGTATCTTTATTTTGTGTAAGAATAGTATCCTAAGGAGATAGTGGCTTTTAAGGAGAAATACTTTTTTGGTTTGGTTTTGCTTTTTAAGTGTTCTTCCTTACTTAAAGTGCATTATTCTATTTGTGTGTGGGAAGGAAAATAAGAAAAGATGTTTGGAAATTTTTCCAGTCTTAAACTGATTTTCCATGACTATGAGCACCCCTGAGGTGTTGAGGATGCACAAGTTATCAGGAAACTTGCACAGCGAGTACCCTTATCCCGCCTTCATGCCTGTGTGCTGGAGATAATGAAGTGTGATGATGTGGTAGCAGCCCAGCCAGGCCAGGAAGCCCAGGAGAGGTGTGTGGTTGGACATGCAGTAAACCCTGAGCCTTTGTTAAGGAGGCTCAAGTCATTGCTAATTGAGGCCGGGTTTTAAGAACAACAAAATAAAATTTCCATTTAAAAATCACAGATGTATCACGTGATAAATCCCGACTCATTCAAATGTGAAGATGGAATGTTGCTAGCAGGTAATGCCAATGAAGCGGGTTGAACTTACAACAATATAAAAGACACGAAGCAAAGAAAACGGAAATCTTAAAAATGTACTTCTGTTGCATAGCTTGAGCTTGGCACGCCTTCTGATAGTGTGGTGAGCACATCTTTTGAGAACTATTTCTTGCTTGTTTTGGTTTTGGTTAGTTTTGGAAGGGATTGAGAGTGCTTTTGTGTATAATTTTTTGTTTCTTTTTGCAAGATAAAAGTATAAGAACAAGAGAAATTCACATAGTATTTAATAAAAAGGTCTTTGTGTTTGTTCTTAAAGCACGACAGAATCAATAACATTGAAAAGTATATGTGTAATCTTTAATGGTGAATACATGTTTTAAAAACACACACACACACATCCTGCCTTAACCAGGCTAATATTCTATTATTTTCTACTCGGCCTTGCTTTCAAACTCTATCCAGTCTATCCACTCCCTGTTCTTTGTGTTTTTTTATTCCTTAGAAGTTTTGCGTCACAGAAGTTATATTAAAGATCGCAATGTTCCTCAGTTGTTTTACAGGTAAGTTTTGACTCTACAAATAGGTGGCCTAAGAGCAGGGAATGTGGTCAGGACAGGAAGCACAGCCAATCGACAGATAGTTGTGTAAAGAAAATGAGAAAAGTATTATCAACAGTGAAATAACCACAAGGCAAACCCAGCATGCAAGAGTGAAGACATTCTACTCTGGGAAAAAATTAGTCTCAAATTCTATGTGTACATCTACTCTGAGGTGAAGGAGTTATCACTCTGGAAACCAGTATTCCCATATTTAAAAAGCAGTAGGGAAGGGCATAGTTGAGGAGACCTCGTCCAAAGCAGCGAAGCGCAGAGGAGAGGCTGAAGAGCTAACTGTGGTAGGGTAAGCCAGAATAAGAGAGATCGGCCCCTGGCTATGGGGGGTAGGGTGTGTGGAGGGGCTGGAAACTTTCTGAGCCCAGTTTAAGTATCAGCAAAGGTCTCTCTCAAGGAGCCTCAGGGCCAAATCACAGACCAGGGCCTCCTTCCCCAGGAGGAGGGGAGTTGTGTAGTTTCAAATGCAGACGTCACTATTTCTAGCCCTGATATCCTCATAGCTTTGCCCTCATCCCGTTCCATTTATCCAGCTGTACCTGAAATAACTAGTGCCTCCTTCTATTATTTTTTCCTCTTTTACATTGTGCCTGAGGAAAAGCCCAGTGGCTGCTTTTGCCGAAAAGTTTTAAAAGGCGATCCTTGAGCAAAAGAGAATAGAAATGTACTGGCAATGAAGAGAAATACAAAACCCATGATCTTTGGCTGAGATTCAATACTTGTTTTGTCCGGTGTGGCAAAGCAGAAGCTGTTGACCTATGACCCAGACTGGATGTGGAGGACCCTGAGAAAGAGACTTAAAATGGTCAAGTCAATTGCTGATGTACCTACAGAAAGCAGCATCTTTTGACCAGCTAAAAATGATTACCATGGTCACCAGCCCACACTGCTAACTTCAGACCATTTCCATCTTTTCCCAATTCTCATATGCCAGTTATTTTGAGCTCATTTCCTGAATTACAAGTAAGTTAGAGCTAATAATATTAGTATGAGTAAAAATTGAACTCCCACTCGTGATCAACAGCCTCCATACACTTGGCAGGTCATTCTTCAATTTCTCTCTCTTCCTCTTGTTAGGAAAACAAAATGAAACAAAAACAAACAATACAAAAAAGGGTCCACTGAGGGAACTCTGCCATTAATATTTATTCTCTTGCTCCTTATCTATTGGTCTGCTGGCCACTACTCATCAGCGGAAGGTGTTATCACTGCTCCCTGCCACCTTCGCCTTGTCTGCTCTGTCTTCATTCTTAGAAACTTGATGATCTGTGTGGACGGTGCAGACGACACGTGGCCTTTCAGCACCCGTCATCCTCGTTAGCAATCAAAATGGTTAAGAGGGTTCATATTTATATTCTGGCGTTTCCACTTCATTTTGTGTGGATGTACTTTACACAAATTATTGAATATCTTTGCTTCCCAGTTTCAGCTCATATAAAATGGGAACAATACCAGAAAGACGAAAAACAAGCAAGCGCACACAGTTGACATTATACAATTGCTTAAAGCTTATATCCACATAAACAGTGTTATATAATTCACAGAGACAAGTATGTGAAGGATACATATTTGTCCAGCTGTTTGCTTCAATCTCTGAATAGTGCCTGCTTTCTGCATGAATGCTGTGGAAGGTATACGCACTTCCTTCTTGGGACTTTGATTTTAGACATACAGCGTTAACTAGCGAAATCAGTTAGCTTTATGAAGGACATGGTGGTGGACAAATTGCACGGTCTGTTTGCTGACCAGAGCAACTTTTATTCATGGAAAAAAAGTGGCCGTTATTTTTTGGTGTTACAGGAAAGCAGGCACTTGGTTGGTAATATACAAGCCTGCCAATTTTAAGGGGCCTCTTAAATGCTTATTTGAAAAAGGAACGATCCTTCAAAGTATTCTTCAAGATCTTTTGCCAATTCTCCTCAGTCCGTGGTTGGGGAAAATGGAAGGATCAACAGGCATTTAAACTTTCCATCTTAGTGGCAGGTGATCTGGAGCACGGCCTGGCTGGGAATGCAGGCTGCTTACGCTTTCTGTCCCTCCTTTCCTTTGCCTATAACACGGAGATGATAATAGTAGCTACCTCCTAGCACTAGTAAGAATACATGATGTAAAACCTGTGGTTCATGATAAGCATTCACTAGTTAGTTTTCACTATTGTTTGAATTTGAAATTATCATCCCAGCTTCTCAATTGAAGAACCAGACACTGAGAAAGGTCAAGTATCTGACTCTAAAACCACATAGCCGGTAAGTATTCGAGCCACATGCAAACGCAACTGGGATTGACATCAAAGCCCTGTACCTTCTGAAATTCTTCATGGAAATCCAGGGCACACATGGTCTGCCATACAGCCATCCACATTTCCCGAGAATAGGATTTGAAAATAGGGCCCAAATATCATGACCGGAAACCATGATTTGTTTTAAAAATGAATGACCCAGCTTGTAAATTATTGTCCAACCTTAAAATGTTCTTAAGCAAACCATGTCACAGACATTAGTCACTGATTTAAAGGCATATTCCCTGAGCTTTTTATTAATTTACAATGTACTCATTGACTATGGGTAGAAAAACCCTTTAGGAGAATTGCCACCAAAGAATGATAATGCCATTTCCTTCTTTTTTTATTGATAAATACAAATTACATATATTTATGGTGTATGTTATGTTTTGAAACATGTATAAAATGGCTAAATCAGGCTAATTAACATATGTATTACCGCACATATTTATTTGTGATAAGAACACTTAAAATCTACTCTCTTAGCAATTTTTAAGTATGTGATACATTGTTATTAACTATATTTGCCATAGTATGCAGTAGATTTCTTGAAATTATTTTTCCTGTACACTACTGGTGGGAATGTCAATTAGTACAACCATTATGAGAAACAGTATAGAGGCTCTCTTCAAACAATTAAAAATAAACTACCATAGGATTCAACAATCCCGCTACTGGATATACAGCCAAAGAAAATGAAATTGGTATATCTGCACCCCCATGTTTATATCAGCACTATTCACTATAGTCAAGTTATGGAATCAACCTAAGAGTTCATCGACAGATGACTAGATACAGAAAATGTAGATATATACATAATAGAGTACTATTCAGTCTTAAAAATATAAGAGAACCCTATCATTTGTGATCACACGAATGAATACGGAGCTCATTGTGCTAAATGAAATAAGCTAAGCACAGCAAGATAAATATCACACGATCTCACTTATATATGGAATCTAAAAATGTTGACTCCTAGAAGCTGAGAATAAAATGGTGATTACCAGGGAAAGGGCAGTGGGTGGGGACTGAGGAGATATTGGTCAAAGGAAAAAGACATTTGTTGATTGCAGACTCTCCTCAATTTAAAAACCAAAACCAAAACAAACAAATAAACAAAAAATCAAGAGTATGGATTCTCAGCAAGGCAAACTGAATTGCCTAGTGTCAAGGAGATGGGGAGTACAGGAACCTCAGTCTGAATGTCAAGTATTGTGCTGGGTGGGCCAGAAACTTTTCTAGCTGAAGGGCGGGCTCAAAGGTATTAACGGTGTTAGAACACATTCCCTCCCCCAGCCACTTATCACTGAAGCTGAGATATACATTTGACTATGGAGAATATTGTTACCTTCATTGAAGTGTAACCTTTCTTTAGCTGAATCGAGAATTCAATTAAGTGATCTTATTTAAAAAGAGTACTAATTAAGACAGCAAGATCTTTAAGTTAACCAATTGTTATTAAAATTAACTACAGACAACCTTTCCAAAATCTTTTAACTATGAAAGAAAGAATTTAACATTGAATTGTTTTAAATAGCAGAGTGACAGCTGCTTTCCAACTCATGAAGGTTTTCCATGCATTATCAATAGCTTTCAGATATATCACAAACTTCATGTCTGAGACAACCATTGCTTATAATGCCACGTCGATATTTCTCGCTAATAGAATAGTATCTGAAATCTTAAGAAAATGTAGGGATTTGCTTTAAAATTTTCCCTTTAGCAAAGTTTGAGTTCAAAAATATATGAGGGCCAATTCCTCATAAAACTGCTGTGACTTGAGGTGTAAAATTAAAATCATTTGCTCAAATCCAGGAAGTATGTGTTCAGTAACTATTTGAGCCACAAAGAAAGAAAAGGAAAAGAACGAGTCCTAGTCTGAGAAGTCAAAACGATACTAATAATAACAAATGTGTGTTTACTCAACTGCAAGGTCTTCTCAACCACGCACAGAGTATTGGGGACTTGTGTCCAGCAGCTACCCCTGCACTTCGTTGGTCAATTTTAGTGCCCAGGAGACAGCAGCCTATTCACATCAAGTCATTTTTACTTCCAATTATGGAACTTTCACTCTTGGAGAATCAGTGGCGGAAGGGTTGTCACATCAGTCTGAATAAACATTTTAGCCTTTATGGAGATTTCGACCCCTGCTTAGTCATGAGCTTCCCCTCATCCTCACCACCTCGTTAACAAAATTAAAACACCTAACATGGGGCATGAAAGTACTGCACAACTTAGGGTGCACAGCAATATTATCTACGGCAGCTATGTAGGGCGAACAACCTATTCCATCTAATTTAGCTTTGATTTTACCACATCTGAAATAAAAATAATCTGTTTTTAGTGTAAGAAGGAAATAAAAGGGTAATATGGTGGCCCCTTGGAGGAAAGACTTCATAAAATCTTAATATCATGTCGGGGGTGTTAAATAATAATTGCCCTTATGAATAACAAAAGGATGAGGGGTATGACAATGACAGGTAGAGAGTGGATGGAATTTTGCTTCATATCAATTTGAGAAAATTCCCTGTTACTGTTTTCTAGTAGACCTGAGATCTACTATGAGCAATTTGAGATTCTAGTTTTCAAGGGAGGTAGCCTGTTATGGGGGGAAACCCATGTCCTTTGGAGGTGGGATACTCTTCAATTCTGCCACTTAAAAGGGTGATAGAGACCTTTAACTAAACTTTCAGAGGTCTCAGGTGCTCATCTCCAAATGGGGTTATGGAGTCTTGATTTAGCACATGCTCCATGCATGAAGGCAGGCATGCACACAGACACACACATACACACATTCCTAGTAAATACATCTAATAACTAATCATACACTATCGGTAGATAATTTGGGTTCTTGCAGGAAAGTCAGAGGAGAGTCAGGCTCTCTTCTCTACTTGTCTAGGTAATTAAAAGTTGGTATGAATATCAAAGTTGGCCTTTGATATTCCTCAGCCAATATTAGACCAGGACTAATTGGCACATCCACCCCCTCCCTCATGTTTCTTCCTTATTATTCTTATTTATGACCTTACCAAGATTGAGAAATTAGCCAATCACAGACCTCTGATGCTTAAGGCCCAATCATTGGAAGATTCCTGCACTTTTCTCTTCTCAGAATTAGAAGAGTAATTGACTGTCATTTTCAGACAAGAAAAGTAATGACCACTCTTGTCTGATCCCAGTTCAGCAAGAAAAATAAAATTGAGCCACAGTAAGACATCCTAAAGTTACAGTATTAGTCAGCTTGGTCTGCCATAACAAAATACCATAGACTGAGTAGCTTAAACAACAGATATTTATTTTCTCATATTTCTGAGTACTGAGTCCGAGATCAAGGTGCTAGCATGGTCGGTTCTGGTGAGGTCCCTCTCACTGAGTTACAGACAGCCAATTTCTCACTGTGTTCTCACTGGGGGGAGATCTCTCTTTTTCTTTTCTTAGGAGCCCACAGTTCTACAGGATTAAATCCCTACCCTTATAACCTCATTCAACCTGAATAGCCTCCTAAAGGCCCTATCTTCAAATATGGTCTCATTGAGGTTAGGACTTCAACATAGGAATCACAAGGGACACAATTCAGTTCACAGCAGTTACTAAACTGGGAAGCTGACATTAACCGATTAGCAAAGACCAGAACTTGGATTTTCCTATATGTAGGACTGCCAGATAAAACACCCCCAGTCAAATTTGAATTTCAGATAAACAACAATTCTTCTGTAAGTTGCCATGCATGTAATATTTGAGATGTACTTACATGAAAAAATGCATTCGTTATTTATCTAAAATCCAAATTTAACTGACTGTCATGTATTTTATTTGCGAAATCTGGCAATCTTACCTGTGTGGAAATAAAAGAAACTGAATAGTCAGGGAAGTAAGAACCATCAACAGAAAAACCTAAATTAAAGTTTAATATATAATATTTTTGCTATATCCCATTCTAATAAATTTAGCAATTTTTATTAGCTAAATTAGCTAAATCTAATAAATTTAGCAAATTTTAAAAACAGGGAACTTGGGGCACATTACACTTGCTTCTATAAGCCATCCAAGGGGTGTAATGGGCTTACACAGTCAGGGAGGGTAGAATATGAATTTCAATACCTACTTCTTAAATGGCCAAAGCACTGAAAGTCTACTTCAAGGATGTGGCGATGATCAAATAACTTTGTTTGTAAATGTTGAGGGTTGATTTCAGACTTGACTGTGTGGATCTCCAGCTGAGGCTCTGCATAACACCTGAACAGACCATGAGAGCAAGCTGGCCAGCAGCCCAAGTGAGATGGCCTTGCCTTGTTCTTCCTGCTTCATCCTGCATCTCGCTTTACTCAGGATAATTTTAATACTGCGGCACTCACATGCAATTGAATTCAAAAAGCAGTGAACACAGATGTGCAACAGAGAGCAACCACAACCCAAAATCAAAGATAAAACATAAGAGACTCATGTGGAGAGCGGTAATGTCCTGTCTGGAATACTCTATTCTCAAAAGAAGACAGTGAGAGAGGATGCTATCCACAAGAGATCAAAGAGGTAAGCCTTCTCTGCCTGGGTTGTGCCCGTGACTTTCCTGCAGCAAAACAGTACACAGCTTGATCAGGAAGAGCGAAAAGAAAATAAATCTGGGAGATAAATCTTATTTAAAAGGCATCCTAATGATTGGCATCATAAAGGAGAGAGGGAGCTCATTAGCAAATGAACTGATAAAACCACTCACAGCATGCTTCAAAAAGAAGTGGTAATAATTATTGTCTCTCTAAGAAAGGGGGCAAAGTATCCACAGGATGTCATTCAGGAATCCATTTTCAGACATCACAGAGCAAGCTGCAAAAAGTCCCACAGCTTTCTGATTTAATTAAGTGGAGAAGGCAAAAAAAGACCTTTACAGTTCACACGCCTGGATCATAGAAGGTTCTACATGAAACATGATTCTTTTAAAAGGCATTTTAGAAACCCCTAGAGTTGCCGAACCCTCATTCAACAGCATAATTTCCCCTGTTTCTCCCAGGATATTGTACAATCAACTAACAGGGTGCAGCATTTTTGCCGGCTAAGGGAAGTGGGCAGCTTTGATCAGAATTCACAATAATATATCTCCCTTGTGTGATAAATGATTTACTGCTGAGGATAAGTGGATATAATCTTTCATTATGTATGACATTCATCAGCAACAAGGAAGCTCTGGACTGAATAGAAAGTAATTTCATATTAAAAGCCTCATGCAACTCAGACTGAGATAAAAGTGAGGTCTGGCCTTCAAAAAAAAAAAAAAATAGCATAGGCTTGTAGGTTTAAATGGATGCTCAGTCAAATATAATCGTTACTCTAACTTTGAAAATCTGTCCTGGGGAAACCAGGGAATTATGTGACTAGAGTAACTTCAATTTCACACAAAGAGCCCCATTTCTTAGCCATACTATTCTACTCACTTAAGTGTGTCGTGAAGACCAACTTTGGAAACTGAGAATAACGACAGAGCCAGGGAGGAGACAGAACACGTGGGATGTAGGGTAAATGACTTAAATTCCCATGATCAGTAGAAAGTCAATGCTCTGTATCTAAAGTAGAAAAAAATCAGGAAATAGAGGCTTCAGATGTTATTTAGAGATAGGAAATTAACAACCAGGAAAATCTCAAATGATAATGGTTTCATAAGCTTGCCTGTGCGAGTGGGGGGATTAGAGTTGGGGGCTTCAGAGCAAAAGGACAGGTCCATGGCTGGTGGCTTTTCATTTTAAGCACATTTGTATTTTTGTATTTTTTAAATTATTCCTGCATTTAATGATGATTCAACATAAAATGCAGCAAATAGTTTTTAAAAATGATTCAAGTTCTTTGCTTTGCTATGACCCAGTTATAATATCTCATCTTCATTTGATTTCAGTAACAAGACTCCCCTAATATTATCATGTATCCTAGACACAAAAAAAACATTCAAATTAAACCTGATGCAAGTATAGATTTTGGCTGAAATATAAATATTTCCTGATATCACAGAATTGTAGAGATAGAAGAAAACATAAAAACATCTGTTCTAACCACTTCATTTTGTAGAGGGGGAAATTATAAAACAAAGATGAGGAGACCTGCCTAAGAAATCAAAGGGCATAATGGGTTGAACAAGGGTTAGGCCTCCACGTGTTCTATTTCTAAATTCAGTGCTCTTTCTATTTCCCACTTCCTCTTAAAAAGCAAAGAGTTATTCCTAGATCCACATGCCATCCTTGATGCCAGTTTTTTCTGAATGTTTCCAATGAGAGCATATGTTCTTTTGGAGAGCAGTCAATGAAATCGACTGGCTAGAGTTCTGGTAACACGTCCTCTCCTTTTTTTTTTTTTCCTGGTAAAAAAGCAAGGTCAAAAAGAGGTAGTGGTATCAAAGCCACTAGCTTGTGCAAGATTGGATAATGAAACATATAAACTTGATTGTCATATGGGAACTGAGCATGAGTAAGAATGGGTAAGCTAGAGAAGGCATGTTAAGGGATATTCTTTCAAACAGTGATGTGAATACAATTGTTGACTTTTGATTAAACTAAAACAAAATACAACTTGGCACAAGTAAGTTGACAAAAATGAAGTAGAGATCCACAGACAGTAAATTCAAAATACAGTTCAGAAGAATGTTATTTAACTGGAGTGTTTGACAAGTTGAAATGAAAATCCAGAAGATAAGCAGTGATTTGAAACTAATAAATCCACTATGATAATTTTCTGCCAACATTAAAAAAAGAGAGAGACTCAGTTAATCAAGTGATGGATGGTTTATATGATATTCATATATGTGTTTTACTTAGGAATAAACTGACCAGAAAGTGCTATCAGAAAGTACTTCTTCATCTTGTAGAGATACAGATGAAGAGAGAACCAACCTCTTTGAAGACCCACTCTGTGCAAAACCCAAGTACTGAGAGCGTTAGAGACAAAGTAATCCTCATGACAACGATGAAAAAGATGTTGTTACTACTATTTTACAGATTCAGAGATTGAAGTTGAAAGAAATTAACCCTGTGTCCCAGGGAACACAGGAAAGCATGTGTTAAAACTTGGATTTGAACTTCAAAGTTACACCAACACTGGAGACCATGTTTATTTTTCTATCTCTTGTTGCGCTTAATTGTTCAGACAGTGTTATGCATATTTTCAAGTTCTCCATTTCATTATTAATGCTCTTTTGAGCAAAGTCAGGCCTATCATTTTATACTTATTGTACAGATAAAAAGTAAGACTAAGAGTCTAATGATTTGCCCACAGTCATTTAATGGCATAATTTAATCAATCTGAAAATGTCTAAAAGAAAAATATGATATTTAATATGGTTTCAGTATTAATAGTATTTTATAATAGTCTAGCCTCTCGATTCATATGCTCATTCAAGATTAAATATACTGAAGAAGCAAGAGTTGGTACACCTGGGAACAGAAACCTCTTTAAGTATCCGAAATGAAGAAAATGAATAAAGACAGTTGATTGCATGGGTGAAGAAAGGGTAAGAAGTTACACGGGATGATAAGGTAACACAGGGATTGGTAACAGAAATGAAACCACTCCCAGCCTGGGGCTGAAAGGAGAGAGGGAGAAGTCTGCCTCAAGGAAAAGAGGGAAAAGCCAGTGGGTCTAACAGACAGAAGCTGGAACCCTAGATGAAACCAGCTGCTGTTGGAAATGAACCAAGAAACAGAGAAAACAGAAAGCAGAGACAGAAAGCCTTCAGATTTAGAGCTTCCTATTGGCCAACTCCCCTCAGAAGCCATTGGTCCAGAAAGCCTAGGAAATGTGGCTTTCTGAGATAGACAACAGAGCAGAAGAAGGGCTAGGCTGTGGATCTGAGAGCAAGCAGGTAACTAACTGACCAGCAGGATTGGTCATATACTATACATAGCACTCATGAATGTGCATATTTATATCTATATAACAAACACCAATGCATGTTTTTATAACACCAGCAAAGTGTTTCCCCACAGTCATTGTAGATAATAGAGATCTTGATGAACTTATCAAAACTATAATAGAAAACCTCCTCATCAGTCTTCATTAGGGATCTTCACTATTCCTTCCAATCCACACCCATTTCCACCACAAACACCCTCACCCTCGCATAACTGCACACACACAGGCACATGCGCACGCTCACACCTTGCTCACAGCACACTGGGGACAGTGAGTCACCCCTCTGAGCACTCATTTCCTCCTTTGAAACAGGCCGATGGCCCTGGTCTGGGGACAAAGGAGAGCTGTGCCTATTCATTACTTAAAAGCTCTTAAACTCTTTTGAAGATAAAAAGCTCTAGTTTTCCCCTTCTTTGTCTTAGCTTTACATTAAAAAATAAAAGCTGCATTATATAAAGGTTTCTGGGGGATTTATTACCAGATCTCTATCTAAAAAAAAAAAGTCACACTACATTTGCAACTTTAATGACCTAGTCTAAAACTTCCCAAGGCTACAACATAATTAGTCGATTTTATAATTAGTACTTAGGAAAAAAAATCATTTGTCAAAAGTAAATAAGAAGTGACTGGGGCTCATGGAAATAATTTACATCATTTGACGTAGAAAAGGGAGAAGTCATATTTATCGCATACCTACAATTTTCCAGATTCCGTGCTAGACATTTTATATAATTACTTATATATCCCACCCAGTATTGTTAGGTCAGCATTGTTTTATGTCTTATTTAAAGATGAAAAATAGATATTTGCAACGATTTGATCAATTCACAAAGCTAGTAAGGTTTGATGCTGTGATTTGTGTCCAGGGCTTTTTGACCATGAGTTTTCATTGCCAAATATTGAAAAACTTTTAAATTATTTTTCTTTTGCCCACAGATGTCAACTTGTATACTAGAAATTTTAGTGTCAATACTAGCACCTACTTTGAACAAGAAGTAGACATCGAACATAGAAGAAATAATCAGAATCATGAAGATGATCATCCTGTTATTGATATAATATATAGAAACTATGCCTAGGCTAGAAGGTTTACTTGTAGATGTCACCCTTAAATAGGTACGTTGGAAATGAATTATTCAGAAGAATATATTGGTGAATCGCAGAACTAGAGGCAGTCTCCTTTGAGGGGAAAAGGGTTTGGTGTTTGTCATCCCTTAGATGATAGGACACTAGGATTCGTCTTGTTCTGTGAGGCCTTGACATACAGAAGGACCTACAGCAGAGTGGGAGTGGTAGGGACAGAGAGATTAGCTCACTATACAGAAAGACTTTTCAACAGAATCATGAAGAAATGAAATGGTTTCTGCCACTGGGGTTGTTACAGCAGAGGCCTGAGAACCAGTTGATTCAGAGATCCCTGTGCACTCAGATTACTCAAAACTTGTTGTGGTTGGAGATTATGTAAAAACTTTTTCTAATGCATGATTTGATATTTATTCTACAAAACAATGAACCTGGAGAGGACCACTAAAGAAGCAGATGATGCCAAAAGTATTGTTTGCTTATGTAGTATTCTATCGTTAGAAGCCATAATCACGGTTCAGTATTAAATTACTTCCAGGTTTACAGAGGATATTTTAAATTTTAGAATTTAGGTAAGTTTCCAAATAGAGGTAGTATTAAGCATATATGTTATTTATATGTACACACACCCCTATATATGCAGACACATATGCATATATATGTACAGACACTCTCACAGGAACCTAATTATTTTACCCACACTCACACACACACTCACACACACACACATACACATTCAAACACAGCTCTAAACAGTAATCTGTTAAGGCAGGTGGGGTCCTCAGAGAGAGAGAGAGAGAGAGAGAGAGAGAGAGAAAGATGTCACTGATAGCCTTCTCCACAAAAGCATTAGCACGGAGACTCAGTGCACACATTTCTAGATAACTGGTTGTCTGTAGAGGTCTCATAAAAAAAAGTATAGATATGGAGGATCCACAATGTTCTGCTGATAAAAACTAAAATTCAAGTCAGCTGCAGTGACACCTGATAAATTAACATTTCTTTGTCCAAATCCAAATGAAGCCCTGATTCATTTCAGGAGAGGCACTTACAATAATTGAGGAAAGGTGTTAGGAAGAAATCATAGGCCCTAGAGACTCTCAACACTCTGTATCTATTCCAAGCCTAATAACATCAGGAGAAGAAAATTAAGGTGGAAACTGATTACTACTGATTGCAAAGGTCTTTATATGTAATTTAAAGGATCCATAAAGAACAACTGATGGACTGATCTTAAAAATAAATTATCTTGTAACAGGAAATTCAAATACTTTGATCACTAGAATATAGAGGCTAAAATTGTACAGTATTAAAACAAATAATTTAAAAAAACATTTTATTGAGGAAAATGGTTTCTATTTAATCAGTGAAAAGAAATGTATTACTATGGAATTGCATATTTTAAAATTAGAACTGGTCTTCTACTAGTTCTTGTATTGGTTAATGTGGAATGAATGTGAAACGAAATACTCTACAAATTATTCACAAAGAAACCAAATGTTAGGGTGGCAATAATCAAAATAGAGAAAAAAGTACAATACCTTGAAGAATGTAGAGTTGCACTGAAATTAAGTTTCAACTTTGTTGTTTTCTATATGGTTATTTTGCCATTACTCAGGTTTTTGTATTATTAATATTTTTACAGAACTGCATATCTATCACAGAACTCTCAAGTTCTCTTTCTGTGTGTATTACGGACTGAATGTTTATGTTCTCTCAAAATTCATATGTTGAAAATCTAATTTCATTGTAATGGCATTTGGAGGTGAGGACTTTGGAAAGTAATTAGGTAGGGCTATGAGGTAGGGCCCTCATAAATGGGATTTGTGTCCTTATAAGAAGAGAGCAGGGAGCTAGCCAGCTCTCTTTCTGCCATGCGAGGGTACAAGGAAATGTTGGCAGTTTGCAACTTGGAAAAGGGCCCTCACCAAACCCAACCATCCTGGCACCCCGATATTGAACCTATGGCCTCCAGAATAGTGAGAAATAAATTCCGTTGTTTATAAGGCACCTGGTTTATGGTACCTTGTGATATAGCAATCTGAACTGACTAAGACAGTGTGTTTACATCTTAATCTTTCAGAGTATCTCCTTCAAGGTAAAGATTGGACACAATTCTTAAAAATCATAATACAAAATAATATTTCTTGAACATTTGCAATGTCAATGGAACTAAGACATGCATTGTGTGTGTGTGTATAATCCTAATTCTCAGCCCTGTATTTCTATTTTATTTAAAAAAACCCAGATGATCAAAAAGTTTAAATATGTATATGAAAATGACAGCTAAAAATTAGAAGATAAAATGCACCATTACAGAAGGAAGCATATTCTCTGACAGTATAGGACTCAAGCAGAGGACAGATGACAACTTGCCAGGACACCACCGAAAGGAGTCAAGATTCATACCCAGGCCTTTTAACTCCTAAAGTCTGTTCTCTTTTTGATGAAGCTGACTCAAAAATTTAGGCTCCCTATTTAAAAACTAAATAATCATGATGATGGTGGGTGGAGATACAAATTGAGCTTCTCCAGTCTATTTATTTATAAAATAAAAGTTAAGCATTTGTAGTAAGAGGGCTACATTTTATTTTTCATTTTAATACCAAGAATACATAGTTGGAAATATTATAAAACATAGTTAATGTATTATTTCTAATAATCAAGACACGTGACCTTCTCTCTGTGTCATGGCAGTAAGCCCCTGATCAGTTTGGTAAGGAAACAAATCATACAAGTATACTTAAAAGTTAGTAATTAAATAAAAACTATATACATTAGTAAAGGAAAAAAGGAAAACAAAACTATCTTCTGATATACCACAGTGTTCTTCCTGTTAGACTATTAGCAATAGGCATCATTTTCTATTTAGGATTTGCAATTTTCTTATGTGAAAGCCTGATCTTTTAATTAGAGTATGATCCATTCCATATCCACGGAGAATCAAAGGTAATCACAGTTAAACTGAAAAGGGTAAAGCACATCTTTCAGATATGTATTTGATATAAATCAGAGGCAGAAAAAATTGTTCCTGGCTTTTAGGAATAATAAAAATAAATGCAAAGGAAAATGACAAAGAAGCATGAGGTGTGGGTAGTTCCACAATATGCTTTTCTTTGTCCCTGAAACAGAGCTGCCTCTGCAGCTGCTCGCAGTGGGCATCTGAGTGTGGGAAACAAAGTTCACTTTGTCAGAGGAGCATCCATCCACAATTTCAGTAAAAAAAAAATGGTGAGAGTTGAAATGACTACTCTTTTTCAGAGGCCAGAATCAAGAGGCAAAATAATAAACAAATCTAAACCATGGCAAATCTTAGTGTAGCCATATAAATTTACATAATTGAGCATGGTGGAAACTCCAGTTTAACACTAGACAATCTCAAAGTATAATTTAATTTTTTCATGAAGAAGTCCACAGTGGTCTCTAATCCTATAATGACCCTTCATAAAAAACACCAGACCCGGCCGGGTGCGGTGGCTCACGCCTGTAATCCTAGCACTCTGGGAGGCCGAGGCGGGTGGATAGCTCAAGGTCAGGAGTTCGACACCAGCCTGAGCAAAGAGCGAGACCCCGTCTCTACTATAAATAGAAAGAAATTAATTGGCCAACTAAAAATATATGTAAAAAATCAGCCGGGCATGGTGGTGCATGCCTGTAGTCCCAGCTACTCGGGAGGCTGGGGCAGAAGGATCGCTTGAGCCCAGGAGTTTGAGGTTGCTGTGAGCTAGGCTGATGCCACGGCACTCTACAGCCCGGGCAACAGAGTGAGACTGTCTCAAAAAAAAAAAAAAAAAAACACCAGACCCCAAGTATGGACACAGTAAATTCTCTGTATTTGTATTATTTTGGATATCTTCAGCATTTCTCATACCCAGTACAGTGGGAGGATAGTTTGGCTTCTTCAAGTAGGTTTGCTCATTGGAGAGAAATCCTCATAGTCTGGCGTGTTGTCTCCGTGAATGACTTTAACTTCCTTTCAGCTGCTCAGATGAAAGCTTCAGCAGCATCCACACCTCCTCTTTTTCTCTCATCCCTTATCCCAATGGCAGGAATGGCAAGTTCAAGGTGCTACCTTGAAGTACATGGAGACCTGATTGCTTCTCCCCAACGTCACTGCTACAACTCTTGTCTGGATTATTGAAACAGCCCCCTTCTTGGTCTCCATGTTTCTACCCCGAATCTTAATGTCTACTCTCAACACAAAAGGCACATACTCCTTTGAAAACATAAGTCAATTTATCTCACTTCTCAGAGCAAGTCCCCAAGTCTTTGAAATGAAAGTCCTTATGATGGCCTTTAGGCTCTCCCGGTGGCCTCCTGTTACCCTTCTGACCTGTCTCTCAGATTCTTCCTCCATCACACCACTGCAGCCACTATGGCCCCCGTGAAGTTTCTCATGTTCCACCTGCCTAGGAAGTCCTTCCTCCAGGCGTCTTCATGACTAACGCTGTCATGTCCTCAGCACTGTGCTGAGACAGTACCTTCTCCGTGAGTGCTGACCTGACGAGCATCTTTAACTTTGCCACCTGACTCCCACTCCCGGAACCCAGCCTCTCTGCTCCCTCCCTCCACCGTGTTTCTTTGCTGACTAGCACCAACTGCACCTCCTCAGAACTGGTTATGGGACACAAACTATCTACACCCAGTGCAGATTTACCAATTCAGACATTCTGGAGGTGGAGTAGAGCAATCTGTTGCTAACAAGCCCTGGAGGTATTTCTGATGCATCCTAAGCTTTGAGACTCACTGTCCTATGGTAACATATTAGTTGATGGGAAAATGTTAGCTTTCCCTTTCACGTCAGAGAGAAATCAAGGATATCTGCTCTTAACTCTTTGATTAGACAGTTTGCTAGTGGTTTTAGCTAGCAAAATAATGAAAGATACCGATTTGTTATTTTTCAATATTAGTATAATCTTTATAAAACTCTTAAAGTTAATAAATTTCATTCATATTGCTTGATAGAACATACTACAAAAAAAATCTCTGCTTTCCTCTATCCCAAGAGCAAATATTTGGAAAAAATATTTTTAAAAAATAATTCAAAATGGCAACCCAAATTACAAACTACCATGGAATGAACCTAGCCAATGGCACATAGGATCTTTTTGGGAAAAATTATAAAATTTCATGAAGGAGCTAAAAAAAAAGATTTATATTACATAAATGTAGAAATATGGAGACATATCATTTTCCTGAAAGGAAAGAACAGCATTGTAAAATATCATTTCTCTCAAATTTATCTACAAATTAAATGCAATTTCACCGTGTATGTGTGTGCATGTGTGTATGATCCAAAAAACTCGATAGAATACTAACGTGTTAAAGCAGTATGTAAATAAATAAAACTTAAAAGACATATACAATGGGTGTCCAAAGAGATTTACCCCACAAGATGTAGAGGCTGGTAGTAAAGACAGTATAAAATTTGTCATGTGATAAATAGACCAATATAGAGAATAGAGAAAACAGAAATAGACATTAGTGTAATACTTATGTAGCCTTAGAAGTCAGAGGGTAGAGGCAGAACATACACAAAGGCTGGTAGGACCACTGAGCACACATATGGAATAAAGAATTAAATGATGGGCCCATAGTACACACAAACATACACACTGAGATAAATCCACATATATTACATGCTTAAATGTGAAAAATGAAACTTAAAAATTTTACAAGAAAACATAGGAGGAAGCTGTCTTTGTGAATTTAGGCTAGAGAATAATTTATTGAATAAGACACAGAAGAAAAAATCATAATTAAAAATCAATCTATTTGATTTCTTAATACAAAAATAAAAGCAAACATTTCTGCACAATTAAAGGTCAAAAGAATAAAATTTAAAAAGAAAGCCAAAGATAGTAAGATCATTGCAAAGCACATAAACCAAAACTTTACTTTTATGAATAAGTAACTCTTAAAACCCAGTAAGAAAAGGAAAAGAAAAAAAAAAAAAACGAGCAAAGGATATTGGCATGTAAACAACAAAAGAAGAAGCCCAAATGGTCCACCCCCTAAAAATCCCCCCCAAAATTATTATTATTATGTATTTAAGAGACAGAATCTCATTTTGTAATCCAGGCTTGAATGCAGCGGCATCATCATCATAGCTCACAGCAACCTCGAACTCTTGGGCTCAAATGATCCTCCTGCCTCAGACTCCTGGGTTGCTGGAATCATAGGCATGAGCCACCGCACTCACTGTAGACATCAACTCTTAGGTTTGGCAAATTATGGGGACATAGTGTGTAATTTGTTGCAAAATTTTACAGAATAACTTCAAACAATCTTCAGTTTGCATGTGTCGTGTGACCCGGCAGCTCCACTTCTTTGTATGTGCCCATAAAGGAATTCTTACACTTGTGCAGGAGATAAGTACAAGAATGTTAGGGGCAGATTCATATTAACTGTGAAAATTGGTAGCAGCCGAAATGGCTACAAAATGAATATGAGTAAATAAACAGATTGTTCAAAAATATAACGGAAGGTGAGCCTGCAATAAAAGTGAATAGACTGTTACAGAGTTCTTGCTTCAGCAAGCCCTTGGCTCCAAATAATTATTTGTAACAGTTAAAATATAAAAGGGTAACTACAGAAATAGCTTCTGATTGGAAGACCGAGAATAAACAGAAACCCAAAGCAGTGATTTATTAACTCTGGGCCCAGGCACTGGGAGACTGGATTCACTCAGCACCTTTAGGGAAAAGTGGGCTAAAAGTGATCCTGCAAAACAGAGGGACAGAGTCAGGCTCTTTGCTTGAAACTAGGGTCCAGGATATGGGCTCTCCCATTCCAAAAAAACAACTTAAAAAATTGCTGCTGAAAAAAGAAAAGAAAAGGGAAGATGCCTGTGACTGTCTCTCTAGAGCAGCACTATCCAACAGAACCGTCTGCGATGATGGCAAAGAGCTGTCCATCACAGTAGCCACTGGAGACAACTGGCTAGTAAGCCTAGAAAACTGCATTTTTACTTTAATTTATTAAAAAATAAATGTAAATATCCATAAGTGGCTACCTGATTGGACAGCACATCTCTAAATAACGTAAAGGCCTAGGGAGAAGTGAGGACTTGGGCGCAGACTCTGGGGACTCTGGGATGGCATCTGCTCTCCCCAGTGTCACCAACTTATGAAACTCAGTTCTCAAGTGGCTGCTCAGGGGGTCTGTGAGTCAACTGTCAACAGCAACAGAGAGATAGATGAGCATCAAGGAAAGTAATAGGGAGGGAGAAAAAGAAAGAGAAAAGTATAAAATAATCTCATCACACGAAACAGGAATCAAACGTTCAAAGCACATGAAGAAATTGAATCCTACAAAAGATAGTCAATAAATCTCACTCCAGATAAAGTTCATTGTAGGGGAGCATTTGACAAACTTTTTGGAAGATGTTTAAAATGATGTAAATTAAATATTAAATTGAAATAAAGCAACCAAAAAAAAAAAA
The DNA here is from genome assembly GCA_963574885.1 of Lepilemur ruficaudatus. Lineage (NCBI taxonomy): Eukaryota > Metazoa > Chordata > Mammalia > Primates > Lepilemuridae > Lepilemur > Lepilemur ruficaudatus. The sequence continues at coordinate 57,949 of CAUYRT010019624.1, forward strand.
AAAGAAACCTGGTGTCTTATTAAAAAAGTTAATTAAAAATTATGGAAATAAAAAATATGTAGTATAATGTAATTATAATATAATTTAAATTAAAAAGTGTGTTTGCTGGGATGATCATAACTGGGTACAATTTAAAAGCAAATTAGTGAATTGAAAGATGGGAAACATAATCACAGTGAAAGCCTGAGGGACAAAGGAATAAATCATACAATACCTGGAGGACAGGGGGAGAGGCTGTAGCATATGTTTGACAGTAATCACGGAAAAAAAAAAAATAGAGGAAATGGTGGAGGAGCGACATTTGAAAAAAACAATAGCTGAGGATTATCAACATTAAAAGAAGATATGAGTTCCCCAATCAAAAAACACACTGCTAGTAGCCAAACATGTAATTTTAAAATAAAATAAATCAATTGACAACTAGATATGAAATTGAAGAATATCAAGAATAAGGAGACACTCTCAAATCAGCAAGAGGTGACATTAGAAAAAAGTCATGGAATGTGAAATTTTGAATTTATCGTGATGACTGCCTTGAGAAGGAATGAAATGAAAGAGAAATTTCAAAAAACTCAATTTTGTTGTTTTATTTTTTGAAAAGCACTTGAAGTTAACATGCAGATAACTATATGATGAAACTGAGTGGTGCAAAGTATTCATTATCTTTTCTGAAATAGTTTTTTTTAGTATTTCATATTTATATTTCTACTTTTTGATTGTATGTTCAGAATAAAATATTTAGGAATAATGAACCTAACACACACATATCCAAATGGTTAGATTTATAAAGTATGATGTAGTATGGAGAAATATTTTTAAAAATAAGTTTGTGTGGTGTGTATTAGCTGAGCATGAGCCCTGCATGTGGGCAAAAATATAAATCCGTTTCCAGGATGGAGACTCCCAGGGAATAAAAGTGGTTTATACACTGAAGGAAGAAAATGTTCAAAAGGCTTTAGGTTTGCCTATACATACATATATGTGTGTGTATGTATGTATATGTGTGTGTGTGTATGTGTGTGTGTGTATATATATACATATATATGTATATATTTAAATGCAGTAAGATTTGGAGAAAATTATTACTGATAATTTTAAAGAATTATTCCATCTGGAGACATAATCAAGAAGGGCATGGAAATAATGTATACAAAGACTTGAAATCCCAAAATGGTAACTAGGCAATCATCTTGGAAACTTTTTCAAATTTTACATCTCCCCAGAGATTTCAATATGACATTTTTGGGAGGTATGTCTCCTGTTGCCCTAACCTCCCACGGGCAGTATTTAACATTGCTACTCTAATGAGCTATTATTGCTGAAGTGATTGTCACAAATCCCTAAGATATGCGTACTTGCAAAATATTGAGCTCCAATGCTGTAGATTGGGGAAAAAGAAAATAAAGGGAGTGGGTGGTTGCTCAGTGGGTGGAGAGCTTGAGGGCCAGGTGCTGGCTGTCCCTGTGGCTGGCTCCACATTCGGAGTAGAACTCCAAATAGAACGAATTTCTGAGTATGATCCTGGCCATCCGGATCATAAAGCTAGAAGGACGAACATATTTTATTTAATAGTTTTTAAATCATAAATTTTAAGCATTTTAATATATGGTATGTTGGTTTCTGTGGTTGCCCTGAACTGATCCCTAAAAAAAAAAAAATTAGGAGCACAACTTGACACAGGCTCCGTCTAAATTCTAATTCTAGGAAAGGTGAATAGGAAACTGGCAGGCTAGCTTGGGACCCTGTCATGCAAATGCCAAAATAAAAAATGCTTCAACATTGATGGATTACTTGGATAGATCCC
>CAUYRT010019627.1:0-32335 GCA_963574885.1 Lepilemur ruficaudatus
CTAGAAGAGGATGTTGGGAAGACCCTCTCAGACATCAGACTAGGCAAAGAATTCTTGAAGAAGACCCCCAAAGCAATCAATGCAGCTACAAAAATAAACAAATGGGACCTGATCAAATTAAAAAGCTTCTGCACAGCTAAAGAAACTATCACTAGATCAAATAGACTACCCACAGAATGGGAGAAAATATTTGCTCTTTACACCTCCGACAACCTGCCACATTTTAAGAAGAAGTATGGTTATGTTTACAAGTTAAAGATTTTTTTGAGGTAACATTAATTCTTCAGACTTGAGTTGATTTATGAAAATTATCTATTTTTTAAAGGTTGAAAATATTTTTACTCTCTGCTTTATATCTAGTATTTTTATTATGTAAGTAATGCAACTTCATTATGGCCAATTTAGAAAATCACCAATGTTAACATGAAAAATGAGAGTCCAATATTCCCTTTTCTATCCACACCCCTTAATGATAACAACTATTAATGATTTTATGTATTTTCATCCAGAACCTCTTCTAAGCATGTACGTAATATAGATCTTTTACTAAAAATGAAATCATTCATTTCCATCCATTCACCGAAGATCAACAAAGTATCCACTCTATACAAAGTAGAATTTTGCTTTCTTCATGGTCTTTTCAAGTCAATACGTATGAACCTGTTTTAATTAATTAAGAGCTTCTAAAATTCTGTTGTTTGGATGTACTATATTTTTTTCATCTACTCCCTTATTGAATTGTAGTTGTGAGGTTTTTTTCTATTATCAAAAACACTGCAATGAATATTCTACCCAGAACATGTGTCTTTAGCTTCCTAAGACAGTATTTCTGAAGACTAATTTCCCGTAATTGGGGTTTCTGGGTCATAAAGTGTGCTTTTGATTTTTGATATAGCTAAGTAGCTCTCCAAAAGGAATTGTGGTAATTCATACCCAGTGCATGTGTGAATTCCACTTCCTTCACATTCTCAACAACACTGAATGTCAACAGTTGTTTTATCTCTACCAATTTGATTAGCAAAAAAAATTCACTTTATATTGTGTGTATTTGATTATTAGTGAAGTTGAGCATGTTTTTATTTATTTATTGGCCAATTGTATTTTATATATATGTATTTTTAAGTTTCAAAATATTAAGGGGGTTCAAAAGTTTTGCTACATAGATATACTCTATAATGCTGAAGTCAGGGCTTTCAGTGTGCCCACCATCAGGACAGTGTTCATTGTATCCAAAAAGTAAGTTTTTATCCCTCAACTCATTCCCACCCTCTCCTCTTCTTAGTTTCCTATGTCTTTTATGTATTTTTGTGCCCATGTGCACCCATCGTTAAGCTCCCACTTATTGTTTTTCCATTGCTGAGATACTTCACTTAGGATAATGTTTTCCAGTTCCATCTGAGTTGCAGCAAATGACATTATTTCATTCCTTTCTATGGCTGAGTAGTACTCCATGGTGTGTGTGTGTGTGTGTGTGCACACATATGTATATGTATATATATTTCACATTTTCTTTATCCATGCATGTATTCCTGGGCACTTAGATTGATTGAATATCTTTGCTATTGTGAATTGTGCTGTAATAAACATTTGAGTGCAGGTGTGTTTTTGATAAGATGATTTCTTTTCCTTTGGATAAATACCCAGTAGTGGAATTGCTGGATCAAATTATAGGTCTACTTTGAGCTCTTTCAGGAATCTCCATACTGTTTTCCACAGAGGTTGGACTAATTTGCAATCCCACCAACAGAATATAAGAGTTTCTTTCTCTCTGCTTCCATGCCACCATCTATTGTTTTTTGAATGTTTAATAATTTTCATTCATTTAAGAATGACAGGGGTAAGATGACATCTCGTTGTGGTATTAATTTTCATTTCTCTGATTATTCGTGAAGTTGAACATTTTTTCATGTCTGTTAGCCATTTGTTCATCTTCTTTTGAAAAAAAATTCTATTCATGTCATTTACCTGCTTTTTGATTTGGTCATTTGTATTTTTCTTGCTGTTTTCTTTGAGTTCTTTGTAGATTCTGGAAATTAGTCCTTTCTTGGATGTATAGAGTGCAAATATTTTCTCCTACTCTGTAAGTTGCCTGTTTACTCTGTTAATTATTTCCTTGGTTGTGTAGAAGAGTTTTAATTTGATTAAGTCAAATTTATTTATTTTTGTTGCTTCTGTGTCTGCCTTTATGGTCTTGGTCATAAATTCTTTGCCTATGCCTATGTCTAGAAGAGTTTTTGTTATGTTTTATTCTAAATTTTTTATGGTTTCATGACCTACATTTAAGTCTTTAAGAAATCTTGAATTAATTTTTGTATCTGGCAAGAGATATGGATCTTGTTTCATTCTTCTGCATGCAGCTATCCAGTTTTCTCAGCACCGTTTATTGAATAGAGTATCCTTTCTCCATTGTATTCTGCTGCCTGTTTTGTCAAAGATCAGTTGGTCATAGCTATATGGTTTTATTTCTGGGTTTTCTATTCTGTTTCATTGGTCTATGTCTCTACATTTATACCAGTACCATACTGTTTTGGTTACTCTAGCCTTATAGTATAGTTTGAAGTCAGGTAATGTGATACCTCCAGATGTGTTCTTTTTGCTTAAGGTTGCTTTGGCTATTTTGGCTCTTTATTCGTTCCAAATGAAGCCTAGGATTATTTTTTCTATATCTGCAAAGTAAAATCTTGGTATTTTTATGGGAATTGCATTGAATCTGTAAATCACTTTGGGCAGAATGGACATTTTAATGATGTTGATTCTACCAATTCATGAGTATGGGGTGTTTTCCCATTTATTTGTGACATCTAAGATTTCTTGCATCAGTGTTTTTTACTTGTGTTTTTAGAGATTTTTCATTGCCCTGGTTAAATATATTCCTCAGTGTTTCATTTTCTTTGTAGCTATTATAAATTGTAATGAGTCCTTGATTTTACTCTCAGCTTGACTGTTATTAGTATATAGTAATGCTACTGATTTGTGTACATTGATTTTGTAACCTGAGACTTTGCTGAATTTGTTTATCAATTCTATGAGTCTTCTGGTAGAGTCTTTAGAGTTTTCTAGATACAGGATCATATCATTGGTAAACAGGGATAGTTTGACCTCCTCTTTCCTGATTTGGATGCCCTTTATTTCTTTCTGTTGCCTGATCACTCTGGCTAGGACTTTCAGTTCTATGTAGAATAAAAGTGGTGATAGTGGAGACCCTTGTCTTATTCCAATTCTTAGGGGCAATATTTTCAACTTTTCCCCATTAAGTATGATGTGGGTTTGTTGTATATGACTTCTACAATTTTGAGGAATGTTCCTTCTATACCAAGTTTGTTGAGGGTTTTCATCATGGAAGGGTACTGGATTTTATTCAGTGCTCTTTCTGCGTCTATTAAGATGATCATATGGTCTTCATTTTTGCATCTGTTTATGTGGTGAGTCACATTTACTGATTTGCATATGTTGAACCATCCTTGCATCCCTGGGATGAAACCTGCCATAATCACAAGGTGAATTATCTTTTTGATATGCTGCTGAATTTGGTTTGCTAGTATCTTCTTGAGGATTTTTGCATAAATGTTCATAAGGGGTACTAGGCCGTAGTTTTCTTTTCTTTGTTGTGTCCTTTCCTGGCTTTGGTATCAAGGTGTTAATGGCTTTGTTGAATCAGTTATAGAGGACTTCCTCCTTCTCAATGTTATGAAATAATTTCTGTAGGATAGGTGCCAGTTCTTCTTTGTAGGTCTGGTAGAATTCAGCTGTGAATCTGTCTGTCTGGGGCTATTATATGTTGGGAGAATTTCTATTACTATTTCAATCTTTCTGCTAGTTATTGGTCTCTTCAGGATTTCTATTTTTCCTGATTCAGACTAGGGTTATTGTGTGTTTTCAGGAATTTATCCATTTCCTCTAGGTTTTCTAGTTTGTGTGTGTAGAGACTTTTGTTGTATTTTGGATGATATTTTGTATTTCTGTGGTATCAGTTGTAATATCTCCTTTTTCATTTCTGAATGAGTTTTTTTGAGTCCTTTATCTTCTATTTCTGGTTAATTTGTCTAGTGGGGTCTGTTGATTTTTTTATCTTTTCAAAGAACAAATTTTTGTTTCATTGAGCCTTTGTATTGTTATTTGGATTCTATTTCATTTATTTATGCTCTGACCTTTGTTGTTTATTTTATTCTGCTGGCTTTGGGTTTGGCTTGCTCCTCTTTCTAGTTTTTTGAGATGTGACATCAGGTTGATAATTTGTGATCTTTCTGTCTTTTAGCATTTAAGACTATGAGTTTTCCCTTAGTACTGCCTTTTCTGTATTCCATGGATTTTGAATGCTTGTATCCTCTTTGCCATTCAGTTAAAAGAATCTTTTGATTTCTGACTTAATTTCATCATTGACCCAAGGGGATTATTTAGCAGCAAGTTGTTTAATTTCCAGGACTTTGTGTGGATTTGAGAGTTTCTCTTTGAATGATACTAGTTTTATTCCACTTGGGTCTGAGAAGATACATGGTATATTTCAATTTTTCTGAATTTGCTGAGAGTTGCTTTGTGGCCTAGGATATGAACAAACTTAGAAAATGTCCCATGTGTTGATGAGAAGAAGGTATATTCTGTAGTTTTCAGGTAGAGTGTTCTGTAAATGTCTGTTAGGTCCATTTGTTTTAGATTTCCATTTAAGCCCAGTATTTCTTTGTCGATTTTCTGCTTTGATGATCTGTCTGTCCAGTTTCGTTAGAGGGGCGTTGAAGTTCCTGACAATTATTATGCTACTGTGTATTTCTTTGCTTAGCTCTGGTAGAATTTGCTTTATGAATCTGGGAGCTCCTGGGTTAGGTGAATATATATTTAGGATTATTATTTGCTCTTGCTGAATTGCTCACTTGATCATTATATAATGACCACCTTTGTCGTTTTTTTAACCACTGTGGATTTAAAGTCAATTTTATCTGGTATGAGAATGGCTATACCTGCTCACTTTTCATTTCCCTTTGCTTGGAATTTTTTTCCCCATCACTTTACCTCGAGTCTGTGTGCATCCTTGTGAGTTAGATGGGTTTCTTAAAAACAACATATACTTTGGTAATAATTTTTCATCCATTCAGCCAGCTTATATCTTTTAATAGGACCATTAAGACCAATCATGTTTAATGTTTATATGGATATGTGGGGTACTATTCTGTTTGTCATGTTGAATGATACCTTGTTTTGTTTTCTCTCTTGTGTTGTTATTTTATAAGAGCTGTGAGCTTTAAATTTCAGGTGTTTTTACATGGGGGAGAGTATTTATTATGTTGTTCCAATTATAGCTAGTGCAAAATTGAGTATTTCCTGTAGGGCAGGTCAGGTAGTGACAAATGCCCTTGGTATTTACTTGTCTGGAAAAGTCTTTATTTCTCCATCATTTATGGAACTTACTTTTGCAGGATACGAAATTCTTGGTTGGCAGTTGTTCTGTTTAAGAAAATTAATAATGAGGCCCAAATCCCTTCTGGCTTATAAGGTCTCCACTGGGAAGTCTGCCGTTAGTCTGGTGAGCTTTCTTTTGTAGGTTAGTTGTTGCTTTCATCCTGTAGCTTATAGGATTTTCTCCTTCATTTGACTTTGGGCAGATTTATGAATATGTGTCTTGACGATGTCCTATTTACTATGAGTCTTCTTGGTGTTCAATGACCATCTTATATATGGATATATGAATCTTTGATGATAATAGAGAAATTTCCCCTCCCAAAATTCCTCAACCAGATCTCCATGCTTTTTGCTTTTAGCTGTTCTACATTATCCCGTTTCCTTGTGGTTGTCACAGTCCAAGCCAGTCCTGGAGAATCTTTGTTTGGAGTGGTTGATCCCTGTGCTACTGTTAGAAGCTTGGGCAGAGGGCTCGGTTAGTCTCTCTCCACAGAGGCATGTGTTGGGGGAGATTGCTCTGCCCAGGTCTCCCTACAGTAGTGGCAGTGGCTGTTTGGTGAGGCTATCTATGTGGTGGCCATGCATATTCACCGTACCCAGGTCTAGATGTAATGGCAGTACACAGTGGAGTGCAGACTTTTTCTAGCAGGTCCATGGTGGAGAGCTGGGCCACGGGAATAGTGTCACATGGGTGCTGCAGGGGCATGGCCCGTTGGCTGATATGTGGGTCTGTGGGGGCATGGATTTGGGTGCAGTGGCACATGAGGTCAGGGAGCTTGTTCTGCTGGTTGGTAGGTAGGGTCTCATGGGCTGGGCTGCTAGATTGTTGTACTCTCTTCTCACACAAGTCCCACTGGGGCTGCTACTGTGGGACCTCTCAAGTGATGTCTGCACCTGCTCCATTTGAATTTCCTGGTTGGGGGACACTTGGCTCTCAGTCAGGGGTAGGCAAGAGCATCTGTTCTCCCTGCTCCCTTCCCAGCCCAGCAAGGGGCCATGTGGGGGCAGTTGCAGTGTAGCCAATCCTGGTGTAGACTGGCAGCTCTAGACCTGACAGCTCAGAGTGGCATCCGCTGTGGCAACCCAGGAACAGAGACCAACAGGTCCCTGCTGAGACTGCTCTCCAATGCAACTTTACCATACAGTCTCCAAGCACTTCCCTGATCATCACGGAGGCCCACGATGGTGGTGGTGGGGAACCTCACGGCTTGAGTCACAGTGCCCGTGTGGGGAGCTTGGGGCCTTGGGTTCTCTCCTTTATCCCTTCCCCATGTGAATGTGTCTCCCCCAGGTACCTTCCAATCTTGGGATCTCCTTATCCCCATCTCCCTCACTCCCAGTGTTTCCCATTGCCTGTCTGATGATTCACAATGCTCTCTCCAAGAGGTTCTGTCTGTAGGTGTGCATCAGTTTAAAACTTTTGATCCTCTTCTTGAGAGCAGATGTGTGGACTGCTCCTAGCCCACCATCTTGGCCCCTAAAATTATCTATTGCTAGATTGATTGATCTATCATCTATCCTCTTGTTGTCAAAACTCACATAAACACACTTTCTTTAGCGCATTAATGATTCCTATAGCAGCACTAATGTTCATTGTGAATCTCAAAGTAGGGGGTTAATATACTATTCTCCACTTTCTTGATGATTCACATGAAACAATCCCCAAGACTAGTTTTGCATGAAAAACAAACTTAGGTGAATACTCTCTTAAAATTACAGTAGAGTGAGATTTCCAGGAAATCATATTTTGTTTAGTCAAAAATAAAGCTTAGAATGAAAAAAAAATGTTAATAGTTGAAGTAGGGTGATGGTTATGTGGAGATTCATAATATATTATTTATACTGTAATAAACCTGAAAATTTTTTTATAATAAAAAGCTAAGTTTTAAAAAAGTACAGAGTTCTCATTTCACCTGTTCTTTCCCTGCTATGCTCAAGAATGATTTTAAATGTTTTTAAGTGATTTAAATGGTCATTTTAAATGTCTTTGCCCTAAATTTCATTTAGATATTTTCTTAGTGGTAGAGTGGCCTTATCCTGTATAATCTAAACTAAGACCCTGCTAAGAATAAATGGAGTTGCTCTTCATGTGTCAGGATCACAATCATGAAACAGGACTGTTCAAGACAAACTGAGATGGATCGTCTACCACTTGGTAGGAATTCTACCGAATATCCTTTAAAAATGCATTATCTGAAAGTCAACAAATAGATGAGTAAATATAATAAGCAAATAAACCTCAGAAGCAATGCCAGTTTTTTCCTATGTCCGCATTTACTGACATGCTTGAACTTGTGAGTGAGGCAGTTATTCATGAGGGAGGGGTGTGTTTGCTTCTTTGGGAGGATGGCTTTCCAAACGTAGGCTCCCTGGCAATGCGTGCCACAGGGCTTGAGTACAGCATGCATGGCTAACCCTTCGAGAGTTAAGGAACTCCCAAGTGCCAGTTGGCTATCAAAGATTACACCGCTCCCTGCCAAATCACTGTTCCCATGGCAGCCATGGAAAACCTTTCCCTTATTCAACCATTGTGTCCAGCCAGTTGGCAGGGGTGTGATCACTGGGCTGTGAATGTGTTGCTGGCAATGAAAGTCATGCCTCAGGAGTCTCAGATGAATGCTTGATATGGTGGGCACACAGTTTTCTCAAACATAGTTATTGAGTTTTAATAACAATATGAACACTGTTAATATATTTACCTAAAATATAAAATGCCACTAATTTATTTTGTGATAGCTATTTTACATTTTTAAATTGAATTTTATTTAACAAAATTATTTTCTCAAATTTTTTTGCTTGATAATATTAATCACAACTCCAAGCCAGCCTAAGTAATACCACAATAATGAAAAGTACTCTTCAAATGTGCAATATAGTTTTTGAGTGATTTTTTTTGGACATACTATGCCTTACTCAAGCTTATACTCAAAATTGACTTTGAACCTATATTATGATAGATTTTAAGCAAAATGTTTGTCTCTCAGTAAACATTCATCTTTCAAGTCATTTAAATCCATGTCAGCTATTATAAAAATTATATTCTTACTTCGTCAAGAGCTTTAGAAATATCAATGCACTTTAATACAGAAATTTAACTTTGAGGAATTCAATATTAGGAAATACTGAGAAAATGGCCAAATATATGTCATAGTTTTATTTATAATTGTGGTTAACAATAATTTAAATATGTAATAATTGAGAAAATGGTGAAACATTTGATACATTCGTACTTAAAATATTAGACAGTCTTTAAACCATATTTAAGAATATTTAATTAAAAAATTTATATAACTGCTTTTGGATACCTTCTTTTTATCTAGCTATATTCAAATTCACAAATACATATATGTACACAATAATATTGGAAGAATGTGCTATAAAACATTAGTAGTTATCTCTGTATTTGGAATTGATGGATAATAATGATTTTTACAAATTGCCTTTGTTTATGAATTTTCTAAAATGATAATGTTATCATTAAATTTAGCTATATTAAATAAGATGTACATATATAAATTATTTATGAATGTATATAATACATATACAGTTGACCCTTGAACAATGTGGGGGTTAGGGGTACCAACCCTCACACAGTTGAAAATTCATGCATAACTTTTGACTCACCCAAACTTAAGGACTAATAGCCTACTCTTGATACTAATAGCCTACTCTTAATAGCCTTGCTAATAACAAATAGTTTAACACATATTTTGTATGTGTAATACACTCCATTCTTACAATAAAGTAAGCTAGAGAAAAGAAAATGTTATTAAGAAAATCATAAGGAAAAGAAAATATATTTACTATTCATTAAGTAGAGTGGATCATCATAAAGGTTTCTATCCTTCTCACCTTCACATTAAGTAAGCTGAGTAGGAGGAGGAGGTGGAGGGGTTGATCTTGCTGATTTATGGGTGGCAGATGGGTGGCAGAGGTGGAAGGGGCGGCAGGAGGCACCCTTCCTGTAACTTTACAAAATACATCATAATTTCTCTGTGACTTTTTTGTTTTTTCGTTTCTCTAAAAATGGTTCTATGTGATATCAGTTCTTTTTCCACTGTTTGCTTTCGTTTCAGCGCCCATATCATAGAAGGGTCCATATTGTAAAAGAAGTCAAAAGTTGTCTTGAATAACTGGAATCCTTCTGCCAGATTGTCTAATGTCAATTTGCTTTCTTGAACTGCTGCTTCTACATCCTCTAGTGTAGTATCCATTAGCTCTCGAATTTTCCAGGATCCTTATCTTGAAACCCTTCATGCTCCACCTTTTTGCCATATTCACAATCTCTTTTATGATTTCCTTGATTAGCTCTGTTGAAATCCTGTGAAGTCATGCACAACAACCGAATACAGTTTTCTCCTGCAAAAATTTATTGTTTCAGGCTTGATGGCTTTGATGGCTTTTTCTATAACAACAGTGGCATCTTCAATGATGTAATCCTTCCAGACTTTCATGATATTCTCCCTATAAGGGTTCTCTTTCATAGCATTGACAATCCTTTGCACAGAGTACTATGTATAATGAAACTTATGACCCCTGGTCTATAGGCTGATTTAGAGATGTTGTATTTAGGGGCAAGTAGACCACTTTAATGCCTTTGGTATTGAACTCATGGGATTCTGGGTGGCTGGAGGCATTATCCAATAACAAAAAAAAACTTTAAAAGGCAGTCCCTTAGTGGCATGATACCTCCTGACTTCAGGGACAAAGCCTGGATGGAACTAATCCAGAAAAAAAGTTTTCGTTGTCCAGATCATCTTGTTGTATGAGAAAAAAACTGGCAACTGGCATTTATCTTTTCCCTTCAAGGCTCAAGCTTTATACATAAGGGCAGTCCTGTTCATAAACCTGACTGCACTTGCACGAAACAGTGGAGTTAGCCTATCCCTTCTTGCCTTAAATCCAAACCTCTTTATAAAATTATCAAATCATTTTTTTATGCCGGCATGAAATTCTCCAGCTTCAGATTCTTCACCTTTCTTTTGCTTAAAATTTTCATATAATGGTTTCACTTTCTTGAATCATATTAGAGTCTATAAGTGTCCCTTTCTTACAGCAATCCTGCATGCACATAAAATTTTCAGTACAAGATAGAAAGGTATTTCTCAGAAAGGAAGCGGTTTTCACACTTGCTGGTGTAGCTGCAATGGCAGCATCATGAACTCCTTTTTCTTTTTTTAAAGTGGTTCTTATGTGGGATTCATTCATGTTGAAATGGTGGGCCACTACAGCTGCAGACCAAAATCTACAGTACATATCAAGCAATTCAACTTTTTCTTGTCATGTCGTGACTTTTCTCTGCTTCTTGGGAGCACTTCTAGCATCACTAGTGGCACTTCATATGGGTCCCACTGTGTTATTCAAGGTTTGCCGTAGTGCACTAAACATGATGAAAGATACACGAGAACCAGAAGAGATCAGTTTTTACTGTGATACTCAATTTACTGGACTGAGGGACTGCTGAGATGGAGATGATGAGCATCACGTGATGTTTCAAAGAGGATATTTGCAACACTTGGGCTCACCACAATAGCAACAGGAGGTGGCTACAAAATTATTACAGCAATTACTTTTATGCAGTTCTGATTTAATGCTGCGTCTTTACATTTGCTTACATTTCTCTTGACTACAAATGGTGTCATGTACAATCTGTGTTTTTGTGCATAAGTTTTGACAAATTTTAACTTTTCATGATAGATTTATATGTATTTTATGGTAGTAAATGATAGACAATTTTTATGCATTTGGGACACGCCTAACTTTTTCCTAATTTTTTAAATATTTGTAGGCTACATAGTTTGCTAGCTTTTTCAAATTGCCGAAAATGTCCAAAAAATTTTCCAATATATTTATTTTTAAAAATATCTGTGTGTAAGTGGATACATGCAGTTCAAATCTGTGCTGTTCAAGAGTCAATTGTATATACGCACGTGCATATATGTGTGTATATATAAACACAGGTATACACACATATGCATATTGTGTGTGTGTATATATACGTGTATGAACATATACTCACATACTGCATATATGACAAGATTTATGCCCACTAACCCCAAAGCAGTTCAGGCAAGTTGACTTTATTTTTAAGTCCTGGTGGAGAGTTGTCATGTTGAGGGAGGCTCATACTCCATCATAATGTCAAACTTATGCCCATAGTAGGTACTACTAATTTATTTAATACTATGGATTTGATAAAATTTATATCATGTTTTGACAGTAAAGGAAATTCTTCATATTTCTTTGTGTTACTTGTAAACATGTCTTAGTTAAGTGGCTAAGAGACAGAGTAAGATATTTCTATGTCTCTAGAAAAATTATTTCTTTAGAATATTAATATCATCTATTTACGGTTCATCATTTTCATATGCTCCCTGTTTTACTGAGTTCTGTGTATAATCCCCTAAATTAGCATAGACATACTTATATTTCATTTATAGAAGACACCAAATTTAAACTTGATCTTAGACTACAAATTTGAGATCTTTGAAGATCAAAACAATAATATAAAATATACTTTTATATTATAAATCTGTGCATGTTTACATAAACAAATAAGATAATATAGTGCAAGCTGAAGAAATATGCATATAAAATATTATTGATCCAAGTTTATGCTGTCCATGTTTTTAATAGGCTGAAACTTAATATTTTAGTTTGTTTTATTTACTTTAGAGAACACACAAAGTTTGATTCTTAGGATATTAAATCAAAATTGTGCTTTTGATTTACTCTTATTATTTTGTGTACCTATATAGCAAAAGTCTAAAAAAAAGTCCCTTTTCATTCAAAGGCCTAAGAGTAATGTTTTGGGAATGGTACGGAAGAGAGAGGAGGATGCCAACAGTAACTTCAGAAGTTTAGATAATTTTTTCATTCACTTTGCTTTTATTTTATATTTCGTTTTTTTGTTTTTCCTTTACACACTGTGTCTTCCAGTGGACCAGTAAAATCCTACTGATGCATCAAAACTCATATCAAAAGCCATCTTCTCCATCAAGCCTTCTCTAATCCTTCACCATCAAAAAATAATTTCTCATGCTGATGCAGTCTCTTCAAACCACTCCTGGGAAGCACCACTATATATTGCACTGTGTGTGTGTGTGTGTATGTGCGCGCATACAAGTTTTCACATATAGTTATTTTCAGTTAACTAAAAAGGCAATTCTGCAGTTAGTGTGAGATGAAGCAAGTATGTGTCAAAATGGTTTAACAGTATTGGAATGTTACAATAGTTCAACTATGGCTAGCTTATTATTATTATTTTTATATTGATATATTATCATTTAATTATTCATTCCCCAATGTGCCAATCACAGTGTTTTATTAGGAGTTTCAAGATATTTTAAATTTTAATTGGTATACATTTTAATACATAAAGCTAACTATGTTTAATATTGGAAGCATTTAGTAATATTCCTTGTTTTAAATAAATGTCAAATCATTTAGCAAATGATAAATGCATTATTTCTTAATTTGTTTAGCTTTCTCAGCTTATTATTAACTTTAACCTTGTAATTTGTATGCACATTATATCAGGTAAATAACCATTTACAGTGACTCCAGTATGCTTTGTACTAACTGTTTTTTAATAACCTAATATATACCTGCATATAACTAAGTAGCATTTAGGGATTTCAGTATTAAAACTTTGATATTTTATTAATAATGTATTTTAGTAGGTTAGAAATAAAAGCTGATCGTCTTTTCTTGTAATTTGCACCACAAATCCTCACAGAATATTTAAGATTCTTATGATCAAATAGTGATTTTTTAAAAGTTTTTCCATACTACAATCCATCCAAATAAAAATAAATTTGAATTTTGTTTTACTGGTGTCCATTTCTGAAATGGTGCACTTTGTTAAATCTTGTTCACTTGGTGGTGATACTATCCTAAAACTGGAATGCCTAAGGGAACAAAACATTTCACATGATTTTTGTGATGAAACAAGTATAAAAAGAAAAAGCAGAGGGAGGCACATTTTAGAAAATCTAGCTTTCAGATTTGTTTACATCTAATATCACATTTGCTTTTTTGCTTTAATTTCTTTTCTTTATCCATCTGCTTTTTTTTTTTGAAACAATCTTGCTCTGTTGCTGGAGTTACAGTGCAGTGGTGTTGTCAGAGCTCACTGCAGCCTTGCAGCCTCAAACTCCTGGGCTCAAGTGATTCTCCTGCCTCAGCCTCTCAAGTAGCTGGGACTGCAGGCACATGCCACCACACCTGGCTAAATTTCCTTACTTTTTTATAGAAGTGGGATCTATGCTATGTTATCCAGGCTGGTCTCGAACTCCTGGCCTCAAGCGTCCTCTTGCCTCAGCCTCCCAAAATGCTGGTATTACAGGCATGAGCCAACATGCCTAGTCCCATCTGCTTTTCATAAAGCACCTACTCTGTGTTGGGGATTGGACAAAATAAACACTGGAGACATAGCAATGAATGTACTATGATAGAACCTGTCCTATGCTCTGTTTTAAATCACTAGGATTCCATTTTCAAATACAAGGATGCTACATAAAAAAAAAATTATGCTTATATTTTGACTTCAAAGTAACACAGCAAATAATTGTCATACTCTATCATTGTGGGAACCAGAAGACCCTACAACTGATTGATGAGATAACCAAGAGATTTAGGATCAAGCCTCTATGAGACTCCTTTGAAACGTATAATTCATGAAAATTAACTGTTCAGGAAGGGGAAGACATCTCATACTTTTAAATTTTGTGAAATACCACACTGTGTATCCTATACCGTGAATAGGAAGCTCAGAAAGTACAACATTCATTTTCATCCCCAACCTTTTATTTTTTACTCAAGAATAAAGCCCTCCATAAAATAAACCCCACAATAAGTTCTGTGTCTGCCACTGTGTTTCATTAGGTCCTGAAATATGGTAAGCACCAAAGTGTTGGGAGTCAAATAAAGCTGAATTTTATTTCTGTTATTCTTCATATGGATAAAATAAATATGTTTTTCGTGGAAATAAAAAGAAAGTATTCTTTCCCAAAGTCAACTAAGCTAGGCCTTAACTAAAAATATTGTATATCTTCTTTGAGCTTTACAACAACCTCTTAATATACTGGGTAGTCAGTAAGATTAATTTCATGATCAATTCAAGCATAATGAAAATCCAATATATTTAAAACCAGTTATTAACTGGTAATTAAGTTAAGCTATGTTTAGCCTAATTAATTAACCAGGTAAACTATCCCATTTTTCCCACATAGCTGTCTTCTCTTACATGTTTGCAACACATTACATCTTAAAAAAATACACAGCTATATACAATGAATTATAAATTATTAATAAATACTTTATCTATGCTCTGTTCAACTTGACTGTCTTTATTCTTATTTTAGCCTTGTAAAACATGCAATATTTTTTGTTCTGATTATACCTTTCTATAATCAACTGATTACCCAACAAATGTATTCTAATGTCAGACACTATTTGCAGAAGCCTTATAGTGAAAACCATGTAATTTAAATGGATATTAACCTGATGTCTAGATTTGAAAAAGACAAAATTTCCAGCATTACTAATTGCATATTTAGTTAAGCCTTAAAATTCTCTTACTTTGATTATCTTCGCAACTGTAAGGGCTGATAAAGTATCGTTTCAGCTTTCCCACTCCAGTGATGCATTCTTCAGTTAGGCAATTTCCTCATTGCATTTGCTACAAGGAACCAAGGTTGCAAGTTTGCATTCCCCTGTACATGAAATGAGTGAAAACCATGCTGAGACAGTCACCTTCACCATCACGCATTCAGTTTAAATCTACGGTAATAGACTGGTACTCCTAGAAGGCTTGCTGTGTTTGTTTGCAAACTAGTACGCAATACTTACAAGTCTGTGGTTTTATTGACATATTCCTTTTCGTTCCTGTGGTTTTTAATTGAAACCCCCACTGGTTTGCCCAGCTTCAGGAATGCAGAATATAGGAGTTTTATATTTACTTTCCAACTTAGACCAGAGGAACTCAGAATCTCCAGTGCTTGCAATGAAATTTGTAGATTTTAGTGGAGTTTTTTTGCTCCATAATAAAATGATGAGTTTTAGCATGTATGTTGGGAATTAATGGATGAATTAAATCTGAGTTTATGAGCAGTTTCTGTTTCAACCTTTCAGCACAATCTGTTATCATTACCTATACAGTTGGGTCTGGATTTGTTTCCTCAAGAGCCTTTTAATAAACATTTCCTATTTGCAACACTCCATAGTAGTTCTGAAACTCAAACATGAAGAAATTTTTTTTTCTCTTAAAATAGTCAAGTTGCTAACACTGTGGTAGTTACTAAAGGAGCACATGTTGTTTGTCTTTACTACTAGTTGCAATGGAATAGCTGCTTGTATTCATTTTTCTTCTCTGTCTGCTGTGATCATTATTTTAGTAACACAGAAATGAATATTTAGTTTGGGTAGTGAATCTTATAACAAATGACTGAGTGATTCACAAGGATTAACTTTGGTCAGCTCTTTATTTTTCCTCTGCCCCTGGCACTTCTCTACATGCTAGTTTGACCAGTTTACAAACTGTGTATGAAGTGGAACCTTGTTTTTTTCCTAATGATTTTATATGAACTTAAAATACATGAAATACCTGAAAGAAAGAAGGGAAACCAAGACTACATCCCTCCTCCTATACCCCCTCTGCCCAGGTCCCAAAGTTATCTTAACATGGCTTAGAGAGAGGAGAGAGTCTAGGGATTTTCTTAAAAATTTCAAAATATTATGAGGATATAAACATTTTGATTACATAATTTGCTTTTGTACAGTTTGAGTCAATGTTATAAGTATGCCCATCACCAAAATAGTGTGCATTGTACCCATTAGGTGTGAATTTACCCAACCATTCCTCTCACCTCCCACCTGCTTGATTTCCACTGAGTTTTACTTCCAAATGTGCATATAAGTGTTGATCAATTAGTTGCAGTTTAATAGTGAGTACATGTGTTCTTTGTTTTTCCATTTTTGATACTTCACTTAGAAGAATTGTCTCCACTTCCATCCAGGTTGTTACATAAGGTATTAATTCATTTTTTTTATGGCTTAGTAGTACTGTGTGGTATATATACACCATATTTTATTAATCCACTCATGTATTGATGGGTACTTGGGTTGATTCCACATCTTTGCGATTGTGAATTGTGCTGCAATAAACATTCAAGTGCAAGTGCCTTTTTTATAAAATGACTTTTTTCCCCTTTGGGTAAAAGCCCAATAGTGGGATTGCTGGATCAAATGTAGGTCTACTTTTAGTTCTTTGATATATATCTATACTGATTTCCATAGAAGTTGTACTAGTTTGCAGTCCCACCAACAGTGTATAAGTGCTCCTTTCTCTCTCCATCCATGACCGCATCTGCTGTTTTGGGACTTTTTGATAAGAGCCATTCTCACTGGAGTGAGGTGATATCTCATTGTGGTTTTGATTGGCATTTCCCTGATGATTAGAGACATTCAGCAAGTTTTCGTATGTTTGCTGGCCATTAGTCTTTCTTTTGAAAAGCTCTTCTTCATGTTTTTTGCCCAATTTTTAATAGGGCTGTTTGACTTTTTTCTTGTTGTTTTGCTTCAGTTCTTTATAGATTCTGGTTATTAGCTCTTTATTGGATGTATAGCATGCAAATATTTTCTTCCATTCTGTAGGTTGTCTGTTCACTCTATTGATTGTTTTCTTGGCTGTGTAGGAGCTTTTTAATTTGATCAGGTCCCATTTATTTATTTTTGTTGTTGCTGTGATTGCCTTTGGGGTCTTTATAAATTCTTTGCCTAGGCTGATGTCATTAAGAGTTTTTCCAATATTTTATTCCAGAATTCTTATAGTTTCGTGCCTTAGGTTTAAGTCTGTTATCCATCATGAATTAATTTTTGTGAGTGGTGAGAGGTGTGGATCCTATTTTTGTCTTCTACATGTGGCTATCCAATTTTCCCAACACCATTTATTGAATAAGGATTCTTTTCCCCAGTGTATGTTTTTGTCTGCTTTGTCAAAGATTCCATGGCTATATGAAGATGGTTTTATATCTGCATTCTCTGTTCTTGTTCATTGGTCTATGTCTCTGTTCTTGTGCCAGTTTCATGCTGTTTTAATTACTATAGGCTTGTAGTATAGCTTGAAGTCTGGTAAAGTTATACTTCCCAATTTGTTCTTTTTGCTTAAGGTTGCTTTGGCTATGTGAGGCCTTTTCTGGTTCCATACAAAGCGTAGAATTATTTTTTCTAGATCTGTGAAAAATGACATTGGTATTTTAATGGATATTGCATTGAATCTCTCTTAATACTGTAAAAATCTTTGTGCACATAAAATTAAAAATGTTGAGAAAATCATGAATTCTTGGAAACACAACCTCCCTAGGCTCAATCAAGAAGAGCTAGAACATCTGAACAGATTAACATCAAGTAACAAAATTGAAGCAGCAATAAAAATCTTCCAACAAAAAAAAGTCCTAGACCAGATGGTTTCACACACAAATTTTACCAGACCTGCAAAGAACAACTGGTACCTATACTGCAGAAATTATTTCATAACATGGAGAAGGAAGGAATCCTCCCCACCTTGTTCTACAAAACCAGTATCACCTTGATGCCAAAGCCAGGAAAGGACACAACAAAAAAAGAGAGAAAACTACAGACCAAGATCCTTTGTGAATATAGATGCACAAATTCTCAATAAAATACTCGCAAACTGAAATCCGCTGCACATAAAAAAAAAAAATACACCATGGCCAGGTGTGCTTCATCCCAGAGATGCAAGGATGGTTCTACATACACAGATCTATAAATGTGATGCACCACATAAATAGAAACAAAAACAAAGACCATATGATCCTCTGAATATATACAGAAAAAGCATTTGATAAAATCCCACACCCTTTTATAAGAACTCTTAACAAAATAGGCATATTAAATATTATAAAAGCCATATGCAACAAACCCACAGCCATCATTATACTGAATGGGGAAAACTGGAAATCATTTCTCCTTAGAACTGGAACCATACAAGGTTGCCCACTGTCACCACTTCTATTTAACATAGTACTGGAAGTCCTAGCCAGAGCCATCAGGCAAAAGAAGGAAATCAAATGTTTCCAAATGGGGAAAGAAGGCCGGGTGCGGTGGCTCACGCCTGTAATCCTAGCACTCAGGGAGGCCAAGCCGGGCGGATCGCTCAAGGTCGGGACTTCGAAACCAAATGGGGAAAGAAGAAGTCAAACTATCACTCTTTGCTGATGACATGATCGTATATCTAGAAAACCCTAAAGATTCTGCCAAGAGATTCCTGGGATTGGTAAATAAATTCAGCAAAGAATCAGTGTACACAAATCTCTAGCATTCATATATGCGAACAACAGTCAAGCTGAGAATCAAATCAAAGACTCAGTATCTTTCACAATGGCAACAGAGAAAATAAAATACCTAGGAAGCTAGTTAACCAAGGAGGTGAGAGATCTCTACAGGGAGAACTACAATACACTGAGGAAGGAAATCGTAGAGGACGTAAACAAATGGAAAAATATGTTGAGCTCATGGATAGGCAGAATCAACATTGTTAAAATGTCTATATTACCCAAAATGATTTACAGTTTCAATGCAATCCCCATTAAAATACCAAAATACCAACATCGTTTTTTGCAGATGTAGAAAAAATAATTCTAATGTCTTCTAAAAGATTTCTAAGGCTGTTAGAAAATGAAGCACTTTAGCATAGCTCTGCTTGGGACCCATTTTCTCTGCTTGGGTCCCATTGTATGGGACCTATTTTCTCCCTAGCCCCCATCATTTCTACCAATACTTGCCCTTCTTCAAGTCTCTGTGTTCTACTCTTTCTATCCTGCTTTTATTTTATCAAACTCACCAATCTTCCTTCCACCAAAGGCAATTCTGCATATTTCCTGATTAAAAAGCTCTCCAAAATTCTCCTTTGGTCCTTACCTACCTTTACATAGTGAGGAAGTGTTAAGTGTAATTTATCATTTTCTTTAACAGTGTCTTTTTTGACTCTTGTATCTATAACTATATACTTAAGTCCCGTTGTGATAAGATTTCACATATGCATGTTTCTTGTTTTTAAAACACATATCCTATTTTTTTGTGCTTCACTTGTGTTGGTAATGTTTGCTTCTCTTTCTAGACTATAAGCTTCTTGAAAGTGGTTCATGGACATT
Source organism: Lepilemur ruficaudatus (assembly GCA_963574885.1). Taxonomy (NCBI): domain Eukaryota; kingdom Metazoa; phylum Chordata; class Mammalia; order Primates; family Lepilemuridae; genus Lepilemur; species Lepilemur ruficaudatus. Next base: position 19,566 of record CAUYRT010019627.1, read on the forward strand.
TTTATTGACAGCGTTATCTACTTATTCATAATGTTATCTGTGCCTCAGATGGTGTCTGGCACATAGTAGAGACTAATCAAATATGACTTGAAAGAAACATTGAGTAATCTTTTATCCATCTGGAAGGAGGTATGTATTTTCCACTAGCACAGCTTTCCGACTGCCACTAAAGAAGTACTTTACATTGAAAATGAAGCAAAGAGCTCTAAATTAAATTATTTCTTCAAAGGAAACATGGAGAGTAGTATTGAAAGTAAATGCATAGGTAAATTCTAAATCTCATTGTTTTAAAAAAAATTTATTTTCAACCATTATGTATCTTACTTTAAGTGCACAGGGACTTGTGCCTTGCCCCACTGGGACAAGGTTGTAGTGAAGGATGCTGCCGTGTACCTTTGTTAGGTGCAAAGTTCCTGTGTAGGTATGCCTAGTCCTGTAAGAACTAATGAGTACAAAGGAGCTCTGGAAATTTCACCCCAAAACATGACTCTTTAGTATAAATAACATTTTGAATTAAAGGCTTTTAGGATTAACAGCCTCTTGGAAGAGGCTTTCCCTCTGTCTGCATAAACCAGACTGACCTGATCAAAAGATCAAAGGGAGAATTGACTTCCCTTCCCCTCCTTGTTACCTCAATATATTGCAGGAAAGAAGATCAAAAATGCACCCAGACCTAGCCAAAATAATTTAAAGCATAATATACCTGTCTCTCAGGTTAATTCACAAGTCAATCTGATTCCCATCCATTCATCCTCCCTAGCAACTGTTTATCTTTTATTGCCCCTAAACAGAACTACCTATATTTCTCTTTTCCCCCCTTTCCTCTAAAAGTCATGTGTAAAAATATCTGAACTTCATGGGGATATTGGGTAGTCACTCTTGTGATTCTCCCCAGGTGCATACTATTGGTAAATAAACCTTTCTCTTATTAATCTGCCTTAATTGTGAGTTGATCTTTCAGTGAACTTTTAGGAAAGGGAAAGTTTCCCCTCAACCTAAAAGGTACAAATAGGAAGCTCACCCTTCACCAGGGTCACACAGGAAACAAATTATCATTGCCAAATAGATCATTGAAGAAGTTAATGGAAGAACTATTTGTAAAGGTAACTTTAAGGTAAAAGGAAAATGACAAGACATGATGAAGTGCCACAGGTGACATCTAGAAGCTGGAGAAGGCAAGGAAACAGATTTTTCCTCATGGCCAGCAGAATGAATGCAGAATGAAGAGACAAGAGAAGAAGCCATTACTAGATCCCTGAGAGAGATACAGGAGAGGGCCACTTGTTGGGGGTTTTGGTCTTCAGTAGTATAACACAGGCACTGCCAATTTCTGTCCAGGTAAATATCCAGACACCATTCACTTTGTACCTTCCTGATCTCTTGCCAGTTTTCCTATTGGCTATGCCCAATGACAAGCCAGAGAGCCAGGGAAATAGTCAATGCAGTCCATAGGATGAAAAAGGGTAAGGAGAGCATATTCAGAAGCAAATGAAAATATCAATCAACCACAATTCTTAGCATCTGCATATCTTTTCTTCATGTCTATCTGTTAACAAAGTTTATTTTTAAAAATGCAAACCACTTAAAATGGAGTGTTGGTTGTACGTAGATACAGTTGGAGCACTATGTATGTACTCTATGGACAACTTTGACAGAGTAGGTTTTTGAATGTAACAAGATAAGTCAACTTGAGCGGTAATATATTTTGGGAAATCAGCTCACTACAAATTGTGACTCTAAGCATTGTACTGTAAATGCTTTGTAGTTTTCCCCCAATTAAAAAAAAAATGCAAACCACAATTTCAACTTCTATATATTTGAAGGATTTTCCTAATGTGGAAAATTATAGAAAAAATATACTAATAATAACTTCATCACTTACAAAATGCACTTTTTAGTACAATTTTATAAATACATACATAAATATTTTTATAAAGTGGAGAATATAATATATCCATGTCTTTTCCTACATGTTTCTTAATAGAGAGTATCAGCATTACCTGTGTGGTTAAAAACATACTCACTGTGAATGTCATTTTAATAGCTACATAATATTCTGATATGTTGCTGCACCACAATTGTGTGTGTGTGTGTGTGTGTGTGTGTGTATTTGTGTGTGTGTTGATATATTTTTTCTTCTTCTCTTTCTCTTTATTCTTCTTCTCTTTCCTCCTAGGACTTAACTCAGGCAATTTTCAACATTTTCCATTACTTATTCATAGCCAACAAATTCCTCTTTCAGAAATATAATAGTGACACTTAAAACTGTCAATAGTGAGTCACAAGGAAATGGAAGAACTCTCAAATCCAGTGAGAGATTGTCACCAAGAAAATTAGATCTCTGTAATTAGAATCTGGAATTCTTATAAATGATAAAATCTACTTTTTTTCCTGATTTTTGTTTGGTTCCTGCTTCTTGGAGTAAGGACAGAAGGGAAGCTTACCTATCTGGTATTTCTAAATTTGCTTAGAAAGCAAACATGTAGGACTTTCTTATGCATAAATCTAGTCTCATATAGATGAAAGTTAAATGGAGGATTTTTACATAGAGTTAAAAATTTCAGCACAAAGATTCAAGTATGAAATGATACTTGTATGATAGAGAAAATATTGTAGATAGAGGGAGCTCAATCTTCTTCTGTGATAATTAGAGTAGTTACCCATTTAGAATCATTAGCAAGATGTAAGACATAAAATTCTTGTTGTATGCATCAGCTTATGATGGATGGTTCTGAAGATTTTAGAATATTTTGAGAATGAATGCATGACACATAAATAAAAGAATAATCTTTTTCTGTGCTTTGAATTAGTCCTTACATAGACTTTATATAGACTATAATGCTTATGGAATATATAAAAGTGGTTGAGAATATTTAATATATTAATAACAGTACATATATATATTCTACTTTGAAAGCTCATTAAATACTATCAACAATAATAAAATATTAAGTTGAAGTCACTATATTTAAATAAGAAATAAGCAATATTTTTTTCCCAATAGTGAAAATTATTGGCCATTTATACTGCTTGTTTCAAATTGTAAACCTGTAACTCTATAAATCCACAATCCTAGAACTTTCTGAGTAATGAATGATCTTAAAGAATCCAAAAAACTGCAAGAAAAGATTTGTTAACCTCAGCATCTGTATTTATCTCTTTTTTAAACAATCAAGTGAAGCATACCTCCAAGTGAAAATAGAAACTAAGGAGTATGGCTATAATACAATAAGGACCCTTGAACTAGGCAGAGATGAGAAGTATACTAGCTACTGAAGATATCTAATGATGCAGCAGGCAGGCTCTCGGGAAAGATGGCTTCTTTTATAGGATACCTAAGCTGGTAATAAAATGTTTTCTAGATGTAAATATACAATGACAAATGGGGAACACAAGATCCATTAAAAATTAGACACACCCTTAATAACTTCTTACTGAATATACTTAAATACAGATACATCGATTATATCTTACATAAAAGACATGAAAAAGGCAGCTGCATGTTCTTCAGGGTATCCAAAATCTAAAATCTACAGTTGTGTAGTGAAGAGCAGACATTTTTTATATCTGAAACAAAGTCTTAGTGTGATGGTAAGGAAGCATGCTATCTGAAAATTAGTTATATTTTGCTTTTCCCACTTATTCTATTTTACTCTTGGAGTGAATACTTTAAAAAAGTGATAGTGAAATTTATCATTTACTATGTGTCAGGCACTCTTCCATATGTTAGTTATTATTCTTACTTAGTACAGGAAAAATTATACTACCTCTGGTTCAAATTATAAGAATTCTCTGATTGGGAATATGGATATAAGTCTTCATATATAACTAAGAATATTAATTTGCTTTTCCATCTCTTATTCTTTAATATGTAAAAGGAAGCAAAATATAGCGATTAAGAGTATAGACATTGGAGTTAGCCTTTCTGAGTTGAAATCTAGGCGAGCTACTTAAGCTATTGTGGAAAATTAAAGATGGTTGCAAGTTCTCTGCACCTCCCTTCCAACCTGAGGAGCAACTCTTTTGATCAACGTAGCACAGTAGAAGTGACACAGTGCCAGTTTCTTTCTTTTCTAAATTTTATTTTTAATTGACAAATAATAATTGCATATATTTATGGGGTATAATACAATGTTTTGATATATAGAATAAACATGTGGGATGATTAAATCAAGCTAGTTAACATATTCCTTATCACACACGGTTGTCAATTTTGTAGTAAGAACATTCATCTGTGTTCCAATGCACTTCACAACAGTGCCAGTTTCTAGGTCTGTGCCTTAAGGACAGGCGGATTACACTTCATTTTCTTGGAACCCTCTCTCTGCGATCCCTGAGCTATCATTTAAGTCATACTGTTATGAGACTACTACACTGAAGATGCTATGTTTAGGTGTTCTTACTGGCAATACCCAATAAACCTATCCTTCCAACCATTATTACCAATATGCCAAATGAGTGTGTCAAGCTACTTTAGACCCTCTAGGCCAGCCCATCCTTCAGCTGAATACAACCAAGTGGCCTCCATCAACGTGATAAGGAACAGAATTATGCAACCCAGGCTTGTTGGAATTTCTGATTTGTAAAATCATGAGATTTAACAAAATAGCTGTTGTTATAAGCCACTCTATTTAGAATCATCATATTAGTTTCTACCTTGTGGAATTTTCCAAGAATTGAATGATATGATGTATGTAAAGCATTTAAAAGTGTCTGATTCATAGTAAGCCCTTAAACATTAGCTAACTTAATAGTTACTATTTTTCTATACATCATATTCAGGGACTTAGTAAGAGAAGGATGGCTGTGATCTGGTAAACCTAGAAATTCTTGGATCTTGCACTAATTCTAATGCAACTTTATAATGTCCCTATCTCAGTCCTATATATAACTGCATTGATTCCCCCATTAGCAAATAGACTTAAGTCTTAGTTTGGATTCTCCCAGAAACAGAGGCTAAGTGAAGATGTAAATGCAAGGAGTTTATTGGAGAGGTGAAATAAACACTGGTATGGGAGTTGGGAAGTGAGACAGAGAAGGAGAGGCAATAAAGGATGTATTAACAAGCCACTTCCCTTAGGTATCTAGAGCTTAATTCTAATAGGAAACTCTGGGAGTCAGTTTAAAACATGAGCCTCTGACTGATCTTACCTAAGCGGCAAGGTAACCAACCCATTAATATACCAATTCTAATCATTGATTGGGGGCTGCCAGGATGAGGAATGCTAAATCCCAGACACTTGCAACGTGCCCTGTCAGTTGGGCTGCAAAGTGGGCTCTGGTGGGAATACACACACACACACACACCCCCCAAGAAACAAAAGAAAAAAAATTGGGAAATAAAATTCTGGTGCTACTAGTTGGCAGTTGCACTGGTATGCTCTGAAGTGATAAGAACAAGGGGTAGGTGGGGGCATGAACATCTGCTACAGTCAATGAAATGAGAAATGTCTGATTATTCATGTGCCTAGCATCCCCCTGTTGAGATCTTCCATCCAGTAGAGGACAGATTACTTCTATTCACTTATGTACTGGCATGACTACTCATTGAAACTGTTCAAGACAAGGATCTTACCCTGGAAAATTAAATCTCTGCCTCCCATGTTTTTAGTGATATCTAATGAGACTTGTAATTAATCCTGGGCTTAGCTTCCTCGAGGGAGCTACAAGTCTTTAGGCTTTCTTGACACATCCAAAAGTGCTGGCACTTCAGAAAATCCCCAAAGCTTGGAGAAATCACTTAGAGTGCTGATGTCCCTGCCACCCTCTGACATCCAAAGTGATTTACTTTTAAAGGTGGCATTGTGTGAAGTCATCGATTTAACTGTCCACTGCAAAGGGACTTGCCTTTTTTCTGTTAAAATGTTTTATTTAAAAGGACTTGCCTCTCTCTATAGATAAGTGAGGAAACCTTTCACACTTTAGAACCTGAGTTATTGAATAATATCTGAACTATTTTAGTCTCTTCTTTGTAAAAAAAAATGAGGGATGGGTAAAAGTATTGTGTACATTTATGTTTTAAACTGTGTAATCATGTTATTATCTGAAACTAATACCATGCTGTTAAAATCTAGATAAAGTGTCCTGTAATCCATACAAAATGTTCATTTGCTGAAGGCCATTGAGTTAATTTCCTGGCAACAAGATTAAATGCAATGCATTTACATAATCATTAGTTGTGAGGTGTAGAAAAGATAATTAAATATTCCACCACATTAATTTCTATTTAATTAACTGTGCTTTAGTGATCCTTATGTCTGAATATTAATATTGTGTAAATAAACACTTAGAATGCATACTGATTTTATTAAAGGTTTATTCTTAAAATTAGGTAAAAGATGCAATTATTAATTTAATTATTTATTATTTTGAATCCTAATCATGTTAATAGAGTTTAAAAAGGTCTATCATTGGCCTCATTGATGACATCTCACATTTTATGTTTCCAACTACCATGTAGCTTGTAGACACAAAAATTTATTCATTTAGTTTATCCCAATAGCTAATTGCTTTCCTAATACTACTCTGTGGTTCCTTTAATTCAGGACTGACACTGTACTTTAAAAAGTGAAAATTAGTTATTATTCTACAATAAACCTCATTAGCTATGACCATACCCACTTGGAACATGTGATATTTATGGGAAATGATTATATTATATAGTAATAGAAAGGAGCAAAAATTAAACAATCTAGAATAAGATGAAATAGGTAGAAACTATAGCTCAGGTTTATAGCCACTGAAGAGTCTACTCTTTCTGAAAGTAAAATTTCTGAAGTTTTAAGATTCTTTTTTTCATGTAGTATTAGGAAAATTCTTGTAAAGATAATTAGACATTGCTAGAAACAAGAATCTAAGACTTTTCTTGTCTTAGATGACAGACATTTTTGGAGGGTGTGGATGGGAGTAAAGTGAAATCTGGACAATACATTTGCTGTGTCCTAAGAATTCTTGCCTTTATTTGCCTGGACAATCTGGAAGCCAGGAAATGAAAATATCTAGGTCTTCAAGGGTGGTTTTTCTACATAATGGGAATGCAATCTTAGCTAAAATATAAAGTTACATGAAAATATCACTATGAAACAGTTATATTTTCCTACCAGGAGAAGTTATTTCATATTAAATTATAACATCCCAAGCAAAAATGTTTGTGTTTTCCACATGCAATATTTATTTGGGCAAACAATTCAATACTGATTTTAACTGTCTAAATAGAATTTTCAAGGAAAATGATGTTTTTCACTAGCACATATTTCCTAATGGAAACATACGTTTTTAGAATTATAGAAGAGGGAATAATAAAGTTGCTTTTGTTTCTTTTCAAAGCTGTTGGGACTTTTATACTTACAATATGATATGGTTAGTGTTCCCCTGGGCTGACCAAAATATATTCCCTTCTGGTTTGTAAAAATAACTGTTCTATGGGTTGGAAATAATTCTGCTTGTGTAATAAATTCATACTTCCATCCTTTATGACCCAAAATATGCCAACCGTCATGCACAAGGAATACTATAGTACCCACTTTCACAGGCCAAGTTCTGAGCCACTTGGTACTATCCATGACTCATAAATCCTAATAGTGATTTTCCAGCCACTATTTTCTCACTTTGTTTTGCCCCCTCCTCCAAACTTGCCTGTGTTAGAATTACTCTGTTGTCCTGTTCTCATGCAGCTTTAGCATCACTAGAGATGTTTGGATTTTTAGCTCATCTAGGCAGCCATGGCATTTGCTTACTCATTTCAGGAATATTTTTGAGCACCTACTTTTTCAGTTTCTGCCACGACCAACATGAATAAGACAATAGTCTTAGTTCATTTTGTGTTTCTGTGAAAGGGTACCTGAGGCTCGGTAATTTGTGATGAAAAAAAGTTCGTTTGTTTCATGGGTTCTGCAGGCTGTGCAAAGAAGCATGGCACCAGCATCTGCTTTTAGCGAGGGCATCAGGCTGCTTTTCCACTGTTGGCAGAAGATGAAGGGGAGTCAGCATGTGAAGATCATGTGGTGAGAGAGGAAGCAAGAGAGAGAGGTGGAAGGTGTCAGGCTCTTTGTAACAACCAGCTCTGGGGCAAACTCTCGTGGGAACTAGTAGAGCAAGAACTCATTCATTACTGTGATGACGCACCATGCCATTCATGAGGGATCTACCCTCATAACCCAAATGTCTCCCATTAGGACCCACCTCCAACACAAGATCAAATTTCAACATGAGACTTGAGAGGGCCAAACAAATCATATCCAAACCATAGCAATGACTTCATAGCTTTATAAACCATTTATAAATCCTGGTGGAGGAGACATATAATACACAGGTAAACAAATATTTATAGACTCTTCTTTTCAGTCACTAACAAGTGACCTTAGGGGTTGGATAAAAATGTTTAGGCTCAGGGTAAGTTGAGCAGTGATTTCGGAGGATACATTCCCTTTACAAGAGGAAGTTTGCTGTTTGTAAGTCTCCACTTCATTGAGGGATTAAACCTATACTGCCAAAGCAATACTGTGAACCAAAAATTACAGGAAACATATTATTCAATTCATAGTCACAGAACGTTTCATTGTTGTGATTGATTAATCACTGTCCACAGCTCTTGGGACAGGTGTTCCTGTATTCTCTCTGCAATGCTCTGAATCCCCCCATGGAATGCATACATCAGCGCATATAAATAATTCAAAAACAAGTCTCAGTAAATGCTTCTCCTTTCTTCTGTTTGAAATGTTAATTTCCTTTTGAAGTTTTTTCTGTTTGATAGTGGGACACAGTTTTGCTTGTTTCAGTGCCAAATACAGACTGGTAGAACTGTGTGAATGCCTTCTGTGTTACAAAGAATGGAATTTCCAAATTAAAAATTAAAAAAAACTATATCCAGTGAAGCTAAGTTTTCAACTTTATCTTTTAAAAATTGTATCTTTTTGATAAGTTCTAAATTCAGTTTAATTGAAAATAAAATTGTATTTTCACCTAGGAAAATCATAACTGAAAATTCTCAGATAGGTATTTAAAATCAGCGTGTAGTGTCTATTTTATTTTCTTTATGTACTTTTATACATTTGTATTATATATCTACATATATTTACTCAAATCTTTATTTTATTATTATATTCATAAAATGATTTAGATTAAAAAGAGGGATTTTTTTAAACATTAAAACCCAGACATAAATCAAAATAAAAAAATCTCAAACTCCGAAAATTTCTTTGGTAATGATAGAAAACTTCTTAGCAGAATACAGATCTTAGAAAAATTCTGCACTTCTGGTAAGCATTAGAAATATAACTTTTTAATTTCCTCCTTAACCTAATAATCATTCTGCAGAAGGTTGTTTAGTTTCCATGATTTTGTGTAGGGGTGAGAGTTTCTGTTGGAGTTGATTTCTAATTTTATTCCACTGTGTTCTGAGAAGATGCATGGTATGATTTCTATTTTTTAAAATTTTTTTGAGATGTGCTTTGTGGCCTAGGATATGGTCAATGAGCTGATGAGAAAAATGTATATTCAGTGGCTTTTGGGTAGAATGTTCTGTAAATGTCAGTCAGGCCCATTTGTTCTAGAGTTCTGTTTAAATCCATTGTTTCTTTGTTTATTTTCTGTTTGGAGGATCTGTCCTGCTCTGTCAGAGGGGTGTTGAAGTCCCACGCTGTTACGGTGCTGCTATTTATCATTTTGTTTAGATCAAGTAGGATTTGCTTTATGAATCTGAGTGCACCTGAGTTAGGTGCATAAATATTTAGAATTGTTATGTTTTCCTGTTGAATTGTACCCTTCACCATTATATAGTGACCATCTTTGTCTCTCATTACTTTTGTTGATTTGAAGACTAAGTTATTTGAAATCAGAACTGCTACACCAGCTTTCTTTTGGTTTCAATTTGCATGGAATATTGTTTTTCACCCCTTCACCTTGGGTCTGAATGCATCCTTGTGTTTCCTAAACATAAGCACAATCAGGAATGAAAAAGGATAAAACAGCTGATACCATGGAAATATAAAATATCATCTATGAATAATATAAAAACCTCTATGCACATAAACTTGAAAACATGGAGGAAATGGACAAATTATTAGAAACACACAGCCTCCCTAGGCTCACCCAGGAAGAAATAGAATTCCTGAACAGACCAATATCAAGTACTGAAATTAAAGCAGCAATAAGAAAATCTTCCTAAAAAAAGTCCCGGACCAGATGGTTTTATACCCAATTTTTACCACACCTACAAAGATGAACTGGTGCTTATCCTGCAGAAATTATTTCATAACATTGAGAAGGAAGGAATTCTCCCTAACGCATTTTATGAAGTGAACATCACTCTGATACAAAAACCAGGAAAGGATGCAACAAAAAAAGAAAACTATAGACCAATATCCCTAAGAATATAGATGCAAAAATTCTCAACAAGATCCTAGCAAACCAAATTCAGGTGCTTATCAAAAAAATAATCCATCACGATGAAGTCGGCTTCATCCAGAGATACAGGGATGGTTCAGTATACACAAATCTATAATGTAATTCACCACATAAATAGAAGCAAAAACAAAGACCATATGACTGTCTCAATAAATGCAGAAAAAGCATTCAACAAACTTCAGCACTCTTTTAAGATAAGAATGCTTAACAACATAGGGATAGATGAGGCTTATCTAAAAGTGATAAAAGCCATTTATGACAAACCCACAGCCAACATCATACTGAACAGGGAAAAATTCAAAGCATTCTCACCTAGAACTGGAACCAGACAAGGTTGCCCTCTATCATCACTTCTATTCAACATAGTTCTGGAAGTCCCAGCCAGAGCAATCGGACAAGAGAAGGAAATCAAGTGCTTCCAAATGGGAGCAGAAGAGGTCAAACTATCACTCTTTGATGACAATATACTCATGTACCTAGAAAACCCCAAAGATTCTGCCATGAGGCTACTGGAATTGACAAACAAATTCAGCAAAGTCTTAGGTTATAAAATCAATGTACAGAAATCAATAGCATTCCTGTATACCAACAACAGTCAAACTGAGAACCAAATCAAAGACTCATAACCTTCACAATAGCAACAAAGAAAATAAAATGCCTAGGAATATATTTAACTACGTAGGTGAAAGACATCTACAGGGAGAACTACAAAACACTGAGGAAGGAAATAGCAGAGGATGTAAACAGGTGGAAAACCATACCATGCTCATGGGTTGGTGGAATCAACATTGTTAAAATGTCTATACTACCCAAAGTGATCTACAGATTCAAAGCAATCCCTATTAAGATACCAATGTCATTTTTCACAGATCTAGAAAAAATAATTCTATGCTTTGTATGGAACCAGAGAAGACCTCACATAGCCAAAGCAATCTTAAGCAAAAAGAATAAATTGGGAGACATCAATTTACCAGACTTCAAGCTATACTACAAGGCCATATTAACTAAAACAGTATGTTACTGGTACAAGAACAGAGACATAGACCAATGAATAAGAACAGAGAATGCAGATATAAAACCATCCTCATATAGCCATGGAATCTTTGACAAAGCAGACAAAAACATACACTGGGGAAAAGAATCTCTATTTAATAAATGGTGTTGGGAAAATTGGATAGCCACATGTAGAAGACTGAAACAGGGTCTGCATCTCTCACCTCTCCCGAAAATCAACTCATGATGGGTAACAGTCTTAAACCTAAGGCAGGAAACTATAAGAATTCTAGAAGAAAATGTTGGAAAAACTCTTCTAGACATTGGCTTAGGGAAAGAATTTCTGAAGAAGACACTAAGGCCATCACAGCAACAACAAAAATAAATAAATGGGACCTGATCAAATTAAAAAGCTTCTGCATGGCCAAGGACACAATCAATAAAGCAAATAGACAGCGTATAGAATGGGAGAAAATATTTGCATGCTATACATCCGAAAAAGGGCTGGTAACCAGAATCTACAGTAGAACTCAAGCAAATTAGCAAGAAAAAATTAAACAACCCTATCAAAAAACTGTTCATGTGCTCAAGGTGGTTCAAGGACAGAAAGGCAACCTCCACACAGGGAGCCCAACATAGGGGAACCCAACACTTTTAATGATTCACAGTTTCACTCGATATTAGTAGATGTCTTTTCAGGCTGGGTAAAGATTTGTCCTACCTGAATGGAAACACCTAAAGTTCCAAGATGGGCTCCTACAGGAAGCTGCTGGCCTGGGACAAGGCCTTTGCCAAGTTCCTGTGCATGTGTTGCTTCCCATGGTCTACACCTGTATCTACTATACAATGTCCTGTGGTCACCCATGAACTTTGAGTGGAGCCTCAGTGGGAACCTGGTGAGCCTTTTCTCTGCCATGGGCTCAATGACCCTACAGGTTGTCAAGATGTTCATAGGCTCCCCTCCTCCGTATGAAATGATAATGGACACTCTTTTGAATCGGAGATAACCCAACAAATAAGCAAAGTCCTACATCTAGAATAGAAATTACATACATCCTGGAATTAATGCAGGAAAATGAAACAGGGTTTTACCACTTGCCATTCTCTGGATAAAGATAGACTTCAGAAGCAGGCTTAAGTTAAGCCCCTAAGAAATAGTTTATGAGAGACCCATCCTAACACCCTTAGGTAAGTACGGTAATATAATCATGAGTAAGAAAGCAGAGTAAAATAATATGTCAAACAAGTGGGTCAGGTGCTAACCACTGTGTTTAAGTTTGCCTCTTTCAGGTCTTTGTCCCAGCTGGAAACAAAGAAGGGAAAGAGACCCTATAAAGTGTCTCTAATAGCTCACACCTCATTGAAATTATCAG
>CAUYRT010019628.1:0-31316 GCA_963574885.1 Lepilemur ruficaudatus
CCTAGCTCACAGCAACCTCAAACTCCTGGGCTCAAGCGATCCTTCTGCCTCAGCCTCCCAGGTAGCTGGAACTACAGGCATGTGCCACCATGCCCGGCTAATTTTTTCTATGTATATATACCTGTGTGTGTGTGTGTGTGTGTGTGTATTTTTTTTTTTTTTTTTTTGGTTGTCCAGCTAATTTCTTTCAATTTTTTAGTAGAGACAGGGTCTTGCTCTTGCTCAAGCTGGTCTCAAACTCGTGAGCTCAAACGATCCGCCCTCCTGGGCCTCCAAGAGTGCTAGGATTATAGGCATGAGCCACCATCCCCAGCCAATAACTCTTTTAAGTATTCTTCTTATTGCCTGTGTATTAGGACGTCTTTCTACTCTGGCTGTAAGGAACACAAACTATTCCCAGCATTATATAATCTCTGGAAATTATTCTACCTTCTTCTTTCAGTGGTTCTTTGTCAGGTTTTGGGTAGTTTCCTCTCACACATATACTGGCCATTACTTAGCCAGAGACCCAAGGGGTCCCTTCCGGATTTTCCAGAGCTTTCTCTGTGCTACTACCTTCTCTCCACAAATTCTAGCCACACTAGCTTCTTTGAACTATGAATTTTACCTACTCAACTTGGTGAGACTGCCATACTCTGCTTGTGCTACAACCTAATGCCATTGCAGGACTCACCTTGTTTGTTTCCCTTCCCTTGGGGATTGCTGTCTCATGCTGCCTAATTCTCTAATGTCTGAAAGCTGTAGCTTCATATCTTTTGTCTGCTTTTCTAGTTGTTTGAGACAGGAGGGTAGATCTGGTGGTTGTTACTCCATCATGGTCAGAAACAGAATTGTCCATAGGCTTGTTCAAGTCACGGACTCTGTAACCTTTTCCCACACTGCCGCTGGCAAGGTGATAGGCACACAGTATTACTCAGTATATATTTGTCACTGAATGAAGTATTTTGTCTTTTAATTGCTTTTCAGTAATGCATATTTTGTTTTGAGCTGTTTTTATATTCTGATACTAAGTTACAGCCCTAAGTTTCTTTAAGACAATTGACTGTATTTCCTTTCCAAAGTTAGGGTGTTAAGAAGTCAAAGAAGTAGTTAGGATGGCAATATAGATTTTAAGTAGTTTCCTGGGGTTCATAAATGAAAAATTAGGATAGGTCCTAGGTAGCGATATTTTTTGCAGACGGATTGGAAATCAGGGAAGTGACAAAATAAAGAAAGCTGGGTGTAAGTAACCTGTCTCTGCTTTTCTTTAGTCTCTGCTCTTCTGCTTTGAAAACTGCCAAACTAATCTATACATTGAAATGATTTTATTTTAATTAAAAAAAAACCAGCCAGACTAGTAGTTTGCCTGAATTCCTTTGGTTACTGTTGTCAATCTCTGTATAGATAAGTAAATGAAATTATCTGATGGAAATGTTTTGACTCATAGCATAATTAATTGAAGGGCAAGGAAATTTAGCTTGATTTTGTTAAATTAGATCATTCTCTATTTAAATTTGTACATTCTTAATAGAGTGTATCTAGTTATCAGAAGAATGTTGATACTCTTGAATACTTTCATTCTTATAGTATCTTTCACTTTCCATAACTTCTGTAACTAGTAATGACATTCATATTATTCATGGGTTTTCGAATTACCTGTTCTTTATATATTGCTTTCTCTTCAGTGTTGCCCTGGAAACTGTCCACCTTGTGATCAAAACTGTGGACGGACTTTAGGATGTAGAAACCATAAGTGTCCATCTGTCTGCCACAGAGGTAAACTTTAACAATAGCTGTAATTTTGTGTTTATATTTACATAGTGCTTTATAGTCAATAGAGAGCTTTTACCTTCATTATCTTACTTGACTCTCTTAACAACCTTGAGAAGAAGGTAGGGCAGTTGCCAGTACCCCTATTTTATGGGCAAAGAGATTGAAGCTAAAGGAGGTTCAGTGACTTAGTCGAGGAAATGACTAGTACATTTGACCCCAGGATTTCTGAATATAAAGATTTTGTTCTTTCTCTAACACCATGTTATTGTTTCCTCTCTTCCTCCCAATCTTTCCCCACACTGTTTTTTAATTAAGGTGTTCATAGCTTTTTCAGTTTTATTCTGAATTTTACACATTTATATAGACTTAAATCTAGTAAGGGATTAGATGTATCCTAATCAAATGGCTCTCAAACATTTTGGTCTTATGACCCCTTTTAGGTCCCCAAAGAGCTTTTGTTAATGTGGATTTTATCCATTGATATTTATTGTGTTTGAAATTAAAATATAATATTATTTTATTTAAAACTAGGAATAATAAGCCCATTATGTCTTAATATAAGTAACGTATTTTTGTGGAAAATAACTATATTTTCTGAAAAAAATTGGTGAGAATGATATTGTTTTACAGTCTTACAAATGACTTTAATATCTAGCTTAATAGAAGATAGCTGGATTCACATATCTGCTTCTGCGTTCAATCTGTTGCGATACCACTTGTCACTAGCTTTTGAAAAACTCTATGCATGGGAGACCTTGCAGACCTCCTGAAAGGGTCTTAGGGAATCCTAGCATTCCCAGACCACACAATTTGAGAATTGTGTTCTAAGTTATTACTAGACATTGAAAACTGAGTTAACTTTACCTGTTTGATGTATGTTGATACGAAATGGAATCTACTAAGACTTGGTATAGACCATTGGAAAGATTGTAGACTTAGAGTAAGAGGTACTGGGTTTAAGTCTGAACTTACCACTTAGTAGCTTAATACCTGGGGCAAACTACTGAACCGTTTTTATTGTCTTCCTTTGGGATTGATGGGTGCTAGATATCTCAGTTGATGTCTTAATCTTTTCAGAAATCCTGCAGGGTATTTGGAACTACTGGTATGTTATATGAGGAAATAGGTCAAGAGACTGTCAGCCCAAGGTTATAGAACTAGTTGCAGCGCCGGGATGTGAACCCAAAGTTTATGATATTTCCATTAGGGAAAGTATCAGTATCAAATATTTACCCTGTAGATATTTTCCTGTGGATGTTCTCTAATTTGTCAGCATCTTTAAATTGTGAAATTTAGAACTAGTTTTTTAGGCATGTTCTCACCGTCACTAAAAGGATTTTGTTTAATATTTTCTTTTATGGTCATATTACGTGACTGACCCCCATAGAGTTTAAATTTCATTAAAATTCTAACATCAGTCATTAATTCATTTACAAAGTATTTTTAGGTGTCTGTTAAGTACCAGGTTCTGGAATTATATGAGCGAATAAAATTGATAAAGTCCCTGCTCTCAGGGAACTTATTTGTTTGGACACACCCTCCCAAGTAGAATACAAATAAGTAATTAGAGTAATATAGGATATCAGGTAGTGACAAGAATTATAAGAAAATTAGAGTGAAACTAAAATTGTCATGGTGAGGATGGCGTATACTCTTTCTATACACTGTGACCAGGGGAGGACTCTGAAAAGGTTACATTTGAGAGGAGGCCTAACAGAAGGAAGGGATCAAGCCACATAGAAATGGAGATAAGGTAATTAATGTTTTAGAAAAGAAAACAGTGATTGCAAAGGCCCGAGACAGGAGCATTTGAAGGAATAGCAAGGCCAGTGTGACTGAGGTAGAGTGCTCAGGTGGACAGATGGTAGGGCATGAGATCAAAGAGATGGTGAGATAAAGGATTCCTGAGGGGAGGAGAATATGTATAGGGCCTTGTAGACCACTGTTAAGACACTGGCCTTTGCATAGGAAACTTGACTAGTTGTATGACCATTAAAGAAATTGGATCAGTAGTTTAAAATTTTTTCGCTAACAACAGACCTGGTTGACTTTTACACATGATTTCTAACAAACATTTATGGTACATACACATTCAGTCTTCTGTAAACTATTTGAAAGTACGTGTAAGGAAAGAACATGCCCAACTCATCGTAACATCTGACAAGGAAAGTAAGAGAAAATTACAGGTTAGTCTAATAACTCAAGAACTTGTTTGGAATAGTATTAAAGTTTTAGCTACTCAAATCCAGCTATCCAGTACTATAGCGTTATGTATTACCTATCTAAATTTTTAATCTATTTGTAATCAAGTTGGGTTTATTCCAATAATGTATGGCTGGTTTAATATTAGTTAATCTAATATTAATGTGATCTACCACATTAAGAGATTAAAGGGGAAATAAAATCATATTGGTAAACATCTTAAAGATGGTTGATAAAATCCAACATCCATATATGATAAAAACTTAAAACTTAACTGTAAATAGAAGGGAGTATCCTTAACCTGATAAAGTATCTGCAAAAAGTCTAGAGTCAACATAATACTTAGCAGAGAATTGTTGAAAGCATCTCCCCGCTCATATTGTTTTGAAGCAAGTCCCATAAATATTTTAGTATTTACCTCTAAAAGATGAATTCTTAACCTAAAAATAGTTAACATACTTCTTCATATCAGCAAATAATCTGGTGTTCAAATTTCTTGTTGTCTTGTAAGTAACTTCATTTTTTTCTTCAGTTTCTTTGATTCAAAAACTTAATAAGATGGACATGTTGTAATTGGTTATGTCTCTAAACTCTTTTAATTTGTGATTTCTCTCCTCCATTTCCTTTTTGTTTTCTCTTATGACTTATTTGTTGAAGAAACTAGGTTGCTTTAGCTTGTCAGAGTCTGGATTTTGCAGATTGCATCTCTCTGTTATTATTTAACATGTTCCTTTGTCCTCTGCATTTCCTGTACCTTGTTAATTGGATCTGGAGGTTTGATTAGATTTGGGTTTGATTTTTTTTTTTTTTGGCCAATTAATTTCTTTCTATTTTTTTAGTAGAGACTGGGTCTCACTCTTGCTCAGGCTGGTTTTGAACTCCTGACCTTGAACAATCCGCCCGCTTTGGTGTCTCAGAGTGCTAGGATTACAGGCGTGAGCCACCACAGCCGGCCTGATTTATTTTTTTTAAAAAGATGCTTATAAGCCTCCCAAAAAGCCCCTAACAAAATTTTCCCTGATGTAAAGTATGTGGAAGATGATGTGCAATTTCACCATTTGTTTAAAATACAGTTATGTACGACTGTGAAATCATTTCATGCCATTTTCCATCATTCTAGACTCCTTCCGAATAAAAATTATACTGTAATTCATAGGGAGAGGATACTAACTGTATGTTTTCATTGTGAGTATGTGAAAATTGATTTATAGTTTTCTAAGTTCAAAGTCATCTGTGTTTATGGTTTTTCAATTGCGAGATTCATGATTATTTTAGCTATTGACCCCTCTGGTCAGTATAGTTACAGTTTGTATGCTGGGTTTTTTTTTTCATTTTGAAAGTGTTATTACTGAAGCTGTTTTAATTAATATCTCTCATTTTGTATAGGTATCTATAACAAATTCTGGTGATCAGTAGGAAGACTAGAGAAATTATCCCTTATTTTCAAGATTTAATTTTTTAAAAAGTGATGCTGTAAGGTAGCAAAAAAAGGTTATGTTTGATAAGTTCCTCTTTGAATTGCTGAAGATGAATAAAAAATTATCATTGTTAAGTATAAAAATTGATATGCTGAATGAGAACAGACTTAAATGTCACTGTTAACTTGAGAAATGTAACATCTAGTCATTCTTTTGAAAAGATCAAAATAAGACTTGATCCTGTGAGTCAGGATAACTGGGCTTGTGTTACCGTCAGGATAATGCTTCACTGGATTATACTTATCAAAACACTAAAGTATAAGTTTGGTAATTTTGTTCAATAGATACGTTTTTGCCCGTGTTGCTTTTACTCTCATTTTCTCTTTTTCTATGTTCGTTATTTGAATCATAATTCTTAATTTGTGTTTGTTTTAAGAAACTATTTTGAACTTCCAGAGGTATTTAAATAAGGCTGTTTTCCACATTCATCTTTTCTTATCAGGTTTAACTGCTGGTCAGTATTTTGCTTGGTCTTGACACCTAGCCAGCGGTCTCTTTAAACTGGCCACTTCTTAGTTGAAAACTGTTACTCCCTCCTTATTATTTTATTTCAAATGGAGTTCCTTACTAGGAGAACTAGAGTGGGAAGAAACCCTTACCATGATGACAGAGCCTCTTGGGGAGAACTTACTGGCCTGGAAGAGGTTTCTTTCATTTCGCTTTTGTATATTTCTACCAATCCGTAAGGAAAGAGGGTAAAAAGCTGAAATGCAAATAACTTTTCTTTTTGAATGTTTATAAGAGACATATTTGGAATTATAGCCTAAAATGGAGGTTTAGCATTTAGTCTTACATAAAGCACAAGTAGTGGAAAATTGACTATACTTGTAAATAACCCACATAAGGTCATAAGAGAGAAATTATTGGGGAATTTGTCTAAAAATAGTGTACTTGGAGAGAAGGATGTATGAAAATAGGCCAAAACAATTATTGTTAGATTTTCCAAAGACTTAAATACAGTTTTGCTTGTAGTTTTGAATGAGTAATGTGTTAAATTTGTTATTTAGAACAGAAATTTTAGCAAATTTTATAGAAATGTCAAAAACTTTATTGAAGTACCAGTATACATATATATGTACAAATCATAAGTGTACAGCTTGTTGAATTTTTACAAACTGAACATAACCATATAAACAGAACTTATATCATTAAACAGAACATTACCAGCATTTCCGAAACCCTCCTTGTATCTTTTATAACCATCACTCTGATTTCGAATAGTATAGATTAGTTTTTCTTGTTTACTTTATGGTGGTGGTATTGCGTACTATGTACTCTTTGTGTTTGGCTTCTTTTGCTCAATGTTATGTGATAAAATTCATTCATATTATTATAGTTTCTTCATTCTTATTGTAAAGTATCTTATTGTGAGAATATACTAAATTTATTGGTTTTACCATTGTTGGGCATTTGGGTAATTAAGGAAACTCTTTAAGTATCAGATTTTTTTTTCAGGCAGTTGCTATCCCTGCCCAGAAACTGTAGATGTGAGGTGTAATTGTGGTAATACAAAGGTGACAGTACCCTGTGGCCGAGAACGTACCACAAGACCACCCAAGTGCAAAGAGCTTTGCAGGTTAGTATGAAACTTTGCACAGGCTCACATCAGTGTTTTACAAATAGAAATTCATATTGACTTGTAATATTGTTAGTATTTTTTTTTTTTTTTTTTGAGATAGAGTCTCACTCTGTTGCCTGGGCAAGAGTGCTGTGGCGTCAGCCTAGCTCACAACAACCTCAGACTCCTGGGCTCAAGCAATCCTTCTGCCTCTGCCTCCCAGAGTGCTAGGATTATAGGCGTGAGTCACCACGCCCGGCCTATTGTTAGTATTTTAATTTTGCTTTGGTATTTTAAAATATTAATATTCACAGTGTGCTCATTTTATATGGAGTCAGGAGATATATAATAGAGAATTGTACTTTAGATGTAATTGTTCAATGATCAGAATTACTTACAAAAAATTGTACTTTACAATTTAGTCAACCGTCAACTTGTCATCATTCAAGTCAAGAAAAACATCGCTGTCACTTTGGCTCCTGTCCACCATGCCATCAACCTTGCCAAAAAGTTTTGGAGAAATGTGGTCACTTGTGTCCTGTTCCGTGTCATGATCAAGCATTAATAAAGCAAACTGGCAGGGTAAGGGAACAATGTTTTTTTTTCCCATAGCAAAGAGTTGCAAAAGGGGGAACAATGTTATTAAAGAAATAGTGCATTGCTGTGGGTCATACTTTCTTGATTTTACTTAGTCATTCAACAAGCAACGATTAAGCACTTACTGGGTATCAAGCATTATGCATGGAGCTGGGGTACTAGGTAAATGAGACTTGGTCTTTTGGCTTAAACTCACAGTATAGAAGAGGAGAAAAATCAGTACACAAACGTTTGCAAAGACAGTGTGTTATAGATGATACAGATGAATTTGGCAGTCCTCCTTCATATATTGTGGTTTAGGGTTACAGATAATCTCCTATAACCCTATCTTAAAGATCTATTCTGTATTCAGTGAATATTTATTGAACCTTTAATATGTATCAAGCATTCGGTCTAGGTGGTGGGGGAAAACTGAGCAAAATAATGGAGATTACATTTGACTGATGTTGGATGTTAGAGTTTCCAATTCTGTTTTTCATTCTTAGGAGAAGTGAAGGAGGCTACACTTCCTTTGTTCTGCCATTTAAAATCTGGAGTCTGCCTCAATTATTAACATTAAATGTGTGTGGAGGGGAACAATCTGATAGAATACAGATGGAATAAAATATTTCAGTAAACACAATTTATTAACGATTTGAGAAAGTTCAACCTGCTTGGGCAGGAGATACATAGAACTGTTTTCTTAGGTTCTTAAATGGCCATGTGATTACTAAATCTCTGACTTACAATGCTTATGTATTTTATTGCAGCACCAGCCTACGGTCCCTTGGGAACAGCCTTCTGAGCCCACATTTATTCAGACTGCATTACCTTGTCCTCCGTGTCTAGTTCCTATTCCTGTGTAAGTATCAGAACTTTAACTTTTTAAAAGTATATCTTTTAACATAGTTCAAAGTATATCTAAAGTCAACTTCTCCCTTTTTTCTTAATTCATTATTTTTTCAGGACTAGCCTATAAACTAGTGTCTCTGTTTCATTCTTTTCCAAATATGTTTTCCATGCTGCTTATAAACCTCCTATAGATACCTTTTTTTGAGTTTTTTCTCCTAGCTGGAGTTTGATATCCTTCTTAGCTTTCCATAGCAGCTTGTGCGTGTAGTTACAAAGCACATCCAGGAAATTCATAATTTGTTAGTTTTCTTGATTGTTCCCATGCTAGGGTGTAGGCTCCCCGAGGACGGGAAAGCCAGGTTTTAGATGAAGCAAACTTGATGGAGAGTGTTTAAAGGAAACATTGGAAATGGAAGGTGGTCTTTTTCTGGATGGGCCGATGAATGATGGAGCTGAGCTATAAGGAGTCAAACCCGAGGTAGGGAGTCCTACTCCCTAATGAAAGTTTTATACTTTCAGCAGAGCTTGTGGAATACAGGGGAAAAAGAAGCACAGAGTGCTAAGAAGCAACATAAAATTAGAAGAGGGACTGTTGTGAACAACTAAGGTTCCAAATTGAACCATTGTATTTCTTGTGTATTGGTCTTTTTAAAGAGAGGATTCTCATTTTTCTTACTTCTGAAAGCTTCCATTTCCATTTTTTCTTTCCTCTCAGTTGAAATAGTGTGTATTTTTGTATATATTGGCCATGTAGTCAAGTTGGGAGGCAAAGTGCTGTTGGGAGCTATATTCACAAATAGGATAATTTTAGTCTGTAAATTTAGTGGAGGGAGGCTGTGTAGTTAGCACAGAGTTCATGTAGGTGCTTAATTAATTGAGACTGTTCTTTTATTAAGGAATAATATGAAATCATGAGGAACTAACTTGTTTATAATGCCTCTTAGTCAGTTAAAGTTATAAGTGGCATAAAATTTTCCTTTGAGGGAAACAGAAGAGACATTGGTATTATAATTCATAGGCACTAAAATCTCATATATACAGTAGCTAATTCCTTTGAATTCCTTAATCTGTCTTGGAGGAAGATTATTTAACACACGTGTCTATCCTATTCAATTAATTTGCTTGAAATTTTAGGTTGGATTAAATATTTTCTGACAGGAGGAAAACTGCCTGGAATTACTAAGTCATGTTTACTATAGATTTTAAAAATAAAATTATGGCTGTGTGTGGTGGCTCATACCTGTAATTTAGCACTTTGGGAGGCCAAGGCAGGAGGATCACTTGAGGCCAGGAGTTCAAGACGAGCCTGAGCAACATAGAGATACCGTCTCCACAAAAAATAGAAAAATTAGCCAGGCGTGGTGGCATGCACCTGTATTCCCAGCTACTTGGGAAGCTAGAGCAGGAGGATCGCTTGAGCCCAGGAGTTTCAGGTTGCAATGAGCCATGATGATGCCATTGCACTCTAGCCTGGGCAGAGTAAGACCCTGTCTCAAAAAAGAAAAATAAATAAATAAAAATTAAAAAATTAAGATTTAAAACAGTCTTTCCTTCTCACTTGATTGGAATGTGCTGCTGGAAGATAAGTGTGTGTGTGTGTGTGTGTGTGTGTGTGTGTGTATTAAAACAAATTATCTTTTAGAATAAGGACTCAAGTTCAGTGTTGTACTTTCCACTAATTTTTTTTTTTTTTTTTTTTGAGACAGAGTCTCACTCTGTTGCCCGGGCTGTAGAGTGCCGTGGCATCAGCCTAGCTCACAGCAACTTCAAACTCCTGGGCTCAAGCGATCCTTCTGCCTCAGCCTCCCAAGTAGCTGGGACTACAGGCACATGCCACCATGCCCGGCTAATTTTTTACATATATTTTTAGTTGTCCAATTAATTTCTTTCTATTATTAGTAGAGACAGGGTCTCGCTCTTGCTGGTCTTGAACTCCTGACCTTGAGCTATCCACCCGCCTCGGCCTCCCAGAGTGCTAGGAGTACAGGCGTGAGCCACCACGCCCGGCCTTATTATTAAATTTTTTATGAAAAGGAAGTCATCTTATTAAACTAAACAAATGTTGGTACATGCCTGTAGTCCCAGGTACTCAGGAGACTGAAGCAGGAGGATCACTGGAGCCCAGGAATTCTAGTCCAGCCTGGGCAATATAGCAAGACCCCATCTCTAAAAAGATAAAAAAAATTTTTTAAACTAAGCAAATGAGGAAACAGGGCAGTTGCCATTTTGGGAAAAGGTTGTATAAGAAGGAAAAATAATCAGTATGTTTAATTGTTTAGCTGTAAATGGAATACATGCTCATACTGTAATTTTGGTTAGACAATAATCAGCAACAATGGTATTATTATTTTAGCATATTGGGAGGGTGGGGGAAGTAAATGGGATGTGGGATGGCACTAAACTCCTATCTTCCACATTAGGAAGTCAAAAGATAATGCCTGAAAACTGGAAAAAGGAATCAATATATAGACATAAACATAATCACATTGTTTGGAGCTATAGAGAGGTAAATAACATAAGAATCTGGTATAAGAATTAAAAATAATTGCCTCTGGAGAAAAAAATAGGGTGTATGTGAGGGACTTGTTTTTTGTAACAAAATTATAGAACTGTTTGGCTCTAAATGTGCATGTGCTATATTAATTTGAAAATAACGTTAAGAAAAGAA
Organism: Lepilemur ruficaudatus; assembly: GCA_963574885.1. Taxonomy (NCBI): domain Eukaryota; kingdom Metazoa; phylum Chordata; class Mammalia; order Primates; family Lepilemuridae; genus Lepilemur; species Lepilemur ruficaudatus. Next base: position 11,087 of record CAUYRT010019628.1, read on the forward strand.
AACACACAGTGAATGATGGAGCTTGAATTCCTGTTATACCACTGCTTTGCTACCCCCAGTATTGTTTTTTTTCTTTTTTTAAAAAAAAATTATTATTCTCACTTGGTTCATTCTCATATACCCCCAGTGTTGAGTTGACTAACCCTTCCTGATAAAAAGAGTTAAGTGAAGCCAGAAGGGAGCTGACAGACTGAAAGATGAAAAAAGAGAGGCGGCTTTAAGAGTATTGCTGTGAAGGGGAAGATTGAGTTTAGTAAGACTGGGGAGTGAGAGGCCTCAAAGAAGAAAGATATAACAAGATCATTGCAATTGATTTGATTGAGAGAGGAAGTTTTGATGTAGTCCATTATTGGTATAGATTAGGTGTCAAAAATAATGAATGAATCAAGCAGTCTGGTTGTAAGAAAATTCAACTGCCCAAAATATATGGAGAAGACCCCCAAAGCAATCACAGCAGCTACAAAAATAAATAAATCGGACCTCATCAAATTAAAAAGCTTCTGTATAGCCAAGGAAACTATCATTAGAGTGAATAGACAACCTACAGAATGGGAGAAAATATTTGCTCTCTACACATTCGATAAAGGGCTGATAACAAGAATTTATCTAGAACTCAAAAAAATCAACAAGAAAAAAGTCAAACAACCCCATCAATAAATGGGTGAAGGACATGAACAGAAACTTCCCAAAAGAAGATAGAATAATGGCCAGCAAAATATAAAAAAATGCTCAACATCTCTAATCATTAGGGAAATGCACATCAAAACTGCAATGAGATATCACCTAACTCCAGTAAGATTGGTCTGTATCAAAAAATCCCAAAACAAAAAATGCTGGCGAGGATGTGGAGAGATAGGAACACTCTTACACTGCTGGTGGGACTGCAAATTAGTGCAACCTCTGTGTAAAAGAATTTGGAGATACCTTAAAGACCTACAAGTAGAACTACCATTTGATCCAGTAATACCACTATTAGGCATCTACCCAAAGGAACAAAAGTCATTCTATAATAAAGACATCTGCATTCAAATGTTTATGGCAGCACAATTGCAAACATGTGGAAACAACCCAAGTGCCCATCAATCCATGAGTGGATTAATAAAATATGGTGTATGTATACAATTGAATACTACTCAATTATAAGAAACAATGATGATCTAGCACCTCTTATATTCTCCTGGATAGAGCTTGAGCCTATCCTCTGAAGTGAGATATCACAAGAATGGAAGAATAGGCACCACATGTACTCACCATCAAATTGACACCAACTGATCAACACTAAGGTGCTCATACAGTAGTAATATTCTTTGGGGGTAGGGGAGTTGGGTATGGGTAAACTCACAACTAACGGAAGCAGTGAGCATTGTAGTGGAGGGAAGGGCACATCTCAAATCATGATTGGGGCGTGGCAAAGTCATAACATGTAACCAAAATGTTTGTACCCCCATAATTTCCTGAAATAAAAAAAATAAGAAAAAGAAAAGAAAATTCAGCTGCCCAGAATGTAGTCAGACTTTTAAAAAATACAAAATATATGCCATTATGTAAGCATATAATATAATATATACATATAAGTATATATGTGCATGGGTGTATATATATATATATATATATAATTATTTAAAATTTGAAATTGGGAGGCCAGGCATGGTGGCTCACGCCTGTAATCCTAGCACTCTGGGAGGCAGAAGTGGGTGGATCATTTGAGCTCAAGAGTTCACGATCAGCCTGAGCAAGAGCGAGACCCTGTCTCTACTAAAAATAGAAAGAAATTAGCTGGACAACTAAAAATATATATAGAAAAAATTAGCCAGGCATGGTGGCACATGCCTGTAGTCCCAGCTACTCGGGAGGCTAAGGCAGGAGGATCGCTTGAGCCCAGGAGTTTGAGGTTGCTGTGAGCTAGGCTGATACCATGGCACTCTAGCCCAGGCAACAGAGTGAGACTCTGTCTCAAAAAAAAAAAAAAAAAAAAATTTGAAATTGGAAAATAAGAATACTTAATTATAACTTTTTGAAATCATTTGATTTTGCTATAAACTTGATACTTTTACTTCTCTACCATGTTATCAGTACTAAATATTTTATATATGATGGGCATTACAGTATTCATTTTTAAACCATTTAATTAGCAAGATTTAATTTGTATTCAGTTTCATAACAGATAATAACCATTCACAAACATGGGTATTTCCGTACAAAGGTAGAAACTTGGCAAAATAGTTTTGATAGAGTACTACTCCTAAGACATTTATAAAATTTAAGATTACAAGCATCACATTTAATACTTGATTAACCCCTAGGTGTTATACTTTCAGTATAAATTGAGAAAGGTAAATTGAACAGTGTTACTTTTCATAAAGCTTGGAATAAAAAAATCTTTTGGGGATATCAGTCTTTAGCTCTACAGTTTTAGGAACATATTTCATGACATCACTTTCATTTTCGGAAATCCTATTTCAGCATGGAAAAAGAAAAGTAGGACAGATCGTTTCTTGCCAATAAAACTTTCCAAAGATACAATAATCAAGGAATGAGTAAATTGAATTATATACTATGTGGTTCCTTGTGAATGCACTTGCAGATAAGTAATCAGATTGTTTACATAAGCTCTAATATCAGTTAAAATGGCCCTATATTTAACTAGTCCTCTGCTGGTGATCTGAGGCTGGGATTTCTCCCTAGACAACATAAACCAAGAGACTTCTTTTAACTCAAGTTCAAAAACGTTTCTTTAGCACCACATCCAGCACCAAGCCACCCAATAGCCATGTAGTAACTCTCAAGAAGTTACTTTTATCTTTATTCTCAACTGCAAAGGAAAATGCCACAAGTTATTTAACATTTTCACTGAACTTGCCTTTCGAGTTTGCATCCATACCACTAATGTGCTGAACAACTATAATTTTAATTTGACTTACATATGTAAATAATGTTTATTATATACAAATTCTGCCCTCACTAAATTTTTTTTATAGATTTTACCATTAATAAGAGTCTTTGACACCTTAAAGCTTTTGATCTTGATACATAACTGCATGTCACAAGAATACCACTCATTTTATTTGCATTAAAAAACAAACCCTGTTCAAATTTTATATTATACTTTCTGTTTATTCAGTTTTTATTATGTATCTGTTCCACATAGTTCTTACTATAGTTTGTTTCATAATGATATCTTTTGACACAGATGTATTTTGTTTGCATATTTCACCATTTATTTTGACTTGTCCAAGTCAAAACAAAATATAGAGACAGTTCTCTAAATCTATAACATTTTAACTGGGAAGCAAAAATTGCCATTTCAAGACATACAAACAGACCAGTTGATCTTCAGTGTGTCCAAAGAACAAAGAGAAAGTTGGGAGTTTTATTAGAAAGAGAAACATGTATTGTTTTGAAAGAAAGCTCATTGGTACTAGAGAAGATTTGGGGAGCTGGCAAGCTCTGATTGGTGAATGACAGTGGTAGGTAAAACTGGTGTTAGGGTTACAACAGCCTGTTTCAGCAGCCAGGCTTGCAGAAAATTACATTCTTGGAGCAATGTTATGTGCCCTGAGTGCTTTTTCTCTGGCCCATCAACTCTGATTTAGTGGGTATGACAAGAATGACCCAATTTGCATAATCAACTTTCACATTCTCTTCCACAAAGAAATATGCTTGCTTTCATTTCTTTTAAAATTAATAAGTCTTTTATTCTCTCTTTCACGTACACAAGAAATATTTCACTTACATCTTTATTCCATTGTAAGAAAGACAGCAGCCTACAAAACCCATAGACATTAAGGGAATACTATGAACGACTCTACACATATAAATTTGACAACTTAGATGAGATAAACCAATTCTTCAAAAGCTATAAACTACCAGAACTCACTCAAGATGAAACAGATAACCTGAATAGACCTATAACTGTTTTTTTAAATTTATAGTTTAAAGCCTTCTGAAGAAGAAATCTCCAGGCCCAGATCACTTTACCGGCAAATTCTTCCAAACTTTTAAAAGAGAAATAACACCGATTTTACATAGTCTCTTCCAGAAAATGGAAAAGGAAAAAACACTTAACTTATTTTGAGGCCTGCATTACCTTGATAACCAAAACTAAAGGTCAGTACAAGAAAAGAATACTATAGAAAAATAGCCCTTATTCACCCTAACCTAAAAGTTCCCAAGAAAATACTAGCAAATTGAGTCCAGCAATATATAAAAAGAACAATACCATGACCAAGTGGGGCTCATCCCAGAAATGCAAGGCTGCTTCAATATTTGAAAATCAATCAATGTGACAAGCCATATTAACAATGAAATATTACTCAATCTGTAAAAAGGCGTGAATTATTGATACATGCACTACATGGAAGAATCTCAGAGGCATTATGCTGAGTGAAAGAAGCCTGTCTCAAAAGTTTACATACTGTATGATTCCATTTATATAACATTCTTGAAAAGACAGTACTGTGATCAGTGTTTGCTAGGAGTTAGAGGTGAAGATGAAAAAGGTATCGATAGCACAAGGGAGTTTTGGAGATGATAGAAGTGTTCTGTATCTTAATTATGGTGGTAGTTACATGCATCTATACGTAGTTTAAATTCGTAGAGCTGTACATTTATAAAAATGTCTATTTTATTGCAGAAAATGAAAATGTCAAAAAAAATAGCAATCCAAGTGTGATTATAATGATAAACAGTAATTGTCACCCTGTCTCGGAAAAAAAACAGTAGTTCTCACTTGGCCTCACATCGGGACATGCAGCTGGAGCACATACGCTGACTAAAGCCACTAGTCTCCTCCAGCTAATTTTTGCTACATGGGAATGGGGACCTAACATTGTTAGATCTTCTGATTTTACTAGAGAAGCCAGAAGTCTACATTTTTATAAGAAATCTGATTTTTAAAACATTGTTAAATAATTTAAATTTTTTAAAATGCTGTGTTGACCAGAGTAAGACTGAAAGTTAGACTTACTGATTGCTCTCTTTGATACTGATAGATGTTATAGATGTAGTAGATAATTGTAGGCAACTTAGTATTAAAGAGATCCTCGAATCATTGCTAGAAGACTGATGAGCATCCTTAAGGTTTTGTTATGGATGTGAGAAGTGTGTGGTATATTCATGGTATGTGTGGATGGTGTGGGCTTCAGAAGAGGGGTAATATATTAGGTGATAAAATGATGGTCTGGAGATAGCACCAGAAAGGAATAAGTCAACTTTCCTTATCCTAGCAAGTGAAAGTAGTTACCGTTGTAGAAGACTTTGGGGAAATGGGGACATTTTAAGAAAGAAATGTTCAGTTAAAATGGTGTGGTGGTTTGTATAAAACAGAAATTCTACAGGACTCAATGAAGGGATAGGCAGAGGAATGAGCATAAGGGTGAACTGTGATTGGGGAGGGGAATGACTGAGGTAGACAGGAATGAAGATGTGGGAGCTAAATGCAGGAGTATATTGGGCACATTCTGGGAAGCAAGGGGGTTAGGAGTGGAGGTCCCCTGGACTGATAGGAATTGATGGAGCAGTCTTGGGCTCTGTACTTCCAAAGTTTGATTAATGCTTTTCCCTCAGCCTGTAATGCTCCACCTCAGTCCCTCTCAGCTTTGTCTGTCTCATTCATATTTAAGATTCTAAGCTCAGACATTTGTATTTCACTTCTGGAAACCATCCCTGCATTCCTTCCTCACCTCTTCCCCAACCTCCAACCCCTGCTTAGTGTTCCGTCAGTACCCGGTATACATCCTTATCTTAGCACTCACCATTTTATATTAAAATTACTTTTTCTTAAGTTTCCCTATATGGTACTATGATCCTCTGGGTCAGGGTCCCTATTTCAGTCATCTCTTTGCCTCAGGCAGGTGGCAGAACTGATATCAACAAATATTTGTTTAACTGAACAGAGGAGTTAGGCCAGCCCTGTGTTTTGATTATAAGATGGGTGTGGCAGGGTCTTGGGTTTTCTCTGACTCTTTCTTAAAGGGCCAGTGGTAGTATAGGCCTATGAGTTATTTTGTTACTGTTTCTGCTTAGGGCAAAAGCAAAACTCAGGGGGCCAATTAGGGGGTCACTATTAAGGCCAGAAACACAGCGTTTATTCCCAGTGCCTCCTTTGTTTCTAGAATGCAGTGGTAGTCTTTGGCAAGTGATGAATGGTAAGGGAACACTTCCTGACATTTATATTTGGGCAACCAGGATCCTATGTGATGCTATTACAGTGATCACTACACAAAGTATTCATCTCACTGCATATCTGTCACTAGTGTTTGTAGAAAGATCTTGATGATGAATAGATTATTACCTGATTCATGAACAGAATTCTCCTCATCAAGACCCAGGCGTGTTTTATTGAGTTTGTGCCTTGGCAGTTTCTCTGCACAAAATATTCCGTTGACCTTCCCAGAGGCATCTTAAAACATCTAACTGCAATTTTTCATTTTTGTGTTAGGCCATTCATCACTATTTGATTGTCTTTGGCTGCCTAAACAATTCCTTATGCTTTCTTGGTCATTGAAACTGAACTTTTAATACTGTTCTTCTTTTCTTCTGGAGTATGTTTTCAATTTTTTCTTTAAGGTTTGCTTTAGGCTCTATTTCATTTTTTAATTCCTCTAGTAGGCTTTTCTCCATTAGGCTTTTTAGAGAACTATAGAGCCTTTTTATAGAGAACTTGAACTCACAGGAATGAGAGGATAAGGAAACTTAAAGTGATTGCTTTTTCATCTTTGTTGTCCTCCCTCCTCACCCCACCTCATCTCTTGCGTAGAACTAGGGCCTTATTTTTCCCAAGCAACTAACAATAATGCAAAAGGTGCTATGTCATTCTTTTATTCATCAGACCATTAGGCATTATTAAGCATATCAGACTTGTGTACTATGTGTACAGGTACTATGCTAATTAGTCCATAGAAAAATGAAGAAGATAGTTCATGCCTTCAAGGAATTCATAATCTAATCAGGATGAGAAATAAACTAAAAATGACAAATACCTTCTCTAAACCTTTGCTTTTTTTTTTAATCTTCAAATTAAGATGAAATGCTTTCCTGAAAGGGTTATATCATCACAGGAGCTTCTCTGTATGAGAAACTTAGCACAGCTCCTGGCCTGTAGTAAAGTGTTCAGTAAATGATGGTTAGATTGATGAATAGATACAGAGTAAACAGAAACAAGGCGGCAGTGGATGTGGCATCTCTAGTGGACATAAAGAAGTAATGATGGAAGAAATTGTATGTACAAAGGCATAAAGCAATGAAATATAAGGTACATTTAGAGAACCCTACTTAATTGGTCTATCTGGTACTGAGAGATGAAAGAGGGAAACATAGTGAGAGTTGAAGCTTCAGAGGTAGGGAGGAATTTAGGCATAATCCTGTAAGGAATGGGGGACATTAATTTATATTAAGCAGGGGAGTCTTAAAATTAGTTAATCAATGCTAAAGAAAATTCTGATATTTACATGTCTCTTTTAGGTCTCACTTGCCCTGGAGCCTCTGTCAGAAACTTACGACAGCTACAATCCTCTTCCTACCACTGACTTGATGGAAAATGTGCTTTCATCTGAGCAGGGATTAAGAGAGAATACTGAACCCAGCAATACCCAGTTTCTAGTTCCATCAAGGCCTCACAGGATGCCTACCGTCAAAATTGATGGAAAAGAGTTAGCAGCCAACAATAGTAGGTCAAGCACTCCTAGGTAATTACCATACTTAGTACCAGTCAGTCTGTCACCTAACTCCCACTGTATTCACGATTTCTGTCTTTCATTTGTGGTTAAATAAAAGACTAATGGCAGAGAGAGGTACGATCACCCATTCAGCAAGTAACTATGGTCCTGGTTTGATACCAGGTACTGGGCATAGAAATTAATAAGACACAATTCCTTTTTTCAAGGAACGCTCACAATCTAGTGGAGAGGCCAATGTACAAATAAGTAAGACTGAATGACATGCAGATGCCATGATAGATGTTCATGAGGGAAAAGAAGGAAAGGGAATTATTTTGTGAAACAGAATGGAATAAGAGGAACAGATTTTTGTTTTAAGCAATTCTTTATGAAGCATTTGCTCTGTGTCAGGCTCTGTGCTGAGCTCTTTATTTTATTGTCTCATTTAAGCTACAACCCCACAACAGTAGGTAAAGCATCTATTATTTCTATCACTCGGGAGATGAAAAACAGATTTACAAAGTTGCATTGCAAATAAGCCGCCTCTTTCAAAGTCCAAACTACATTGCTATAAACCACTGATCCACTTTCTGTCTCTGACAGAATAGAATGTTACCATAATGGATTATATACTGCTGACATTCTCCTTTTTTTAAAACAGGGGTAAGGACCACATGTACTTTGCAGAGAATCCTGATATAATAAAGGACTCTTTCTTTGGACTACAGCACCATCTTAAATCAGGACAGAGTTTAGAGTCTGTAACGCTGAAAGGCAAACCTCCATGGAAGCAAATGTCCCTTCTCAACAATTCTGAACTACAGCCTCAAATTAGAACAGTTGCCAAGAGTCATAGTGACTCATGTATTCTTTCTTCGAACAAACCCCCTACCAAGGACCTTCTTTCAGGTATGTATATATTTGTGAACTGAGTGGGTCTAAGCTGTATTTATTGGGATTGAGCTGCTTGTTAGCCAGCCTACAAAGAGAACCATGACTTCTGTTTGAATTAAATAGCCAAATAAAAGCAGTCAGTCTTGCTAGAGTCCAGAATCTCTCACCATTTAAAGATAGCCCTATTAAACTACCAAGTAACTTCTAAATAAGTACTAGGTGCTTATAATTGTAGGTTTGGGGAAGGATCCATTTAAAAGGAACTTGGATGTTTTAACTTGAGCTCACTTAAAGGAAAAAAAAAAGGTGAACCTAGATATGAAGGGAAAGCTTTATCATAGAAAAATACTATGTTGTCACTGTTTTCTTGAATCATTTAAGGCAGGTAAAGTTTTTGTCTTATCATCAGCACTTATTTATACCATTGTACAGAGGCCAGTACCAAATCCATTTCACATTCTGAGCTATTCTGAACTATTAGTCTCAGTGGGAACATTCAGTACACAACAACTGCTGATCTTAATCTTGGGAATTAAAGATGACTTATGGCCAAATAGAAGTAGAAAGGAGATAGTTCACCCATGTAAGGGCTTACACTGAAATAGAAAGCAAACAGGAACAGAATTAGATTACCTCATGGTAGGGAGTGGTATAATAAAAAACAGTTGACTTACATTACACTGTAATGGTCAACTATATATCTCTGTGACATGAAGAACATAACAAGAATTTGTCTCCATCTCCACAGGTAAAATTTCCAAAGTGAAATATCTGTAGTGTTAATAGAAAAGTCTTTTTTTTTTTTTTGAGACAGTCTCTTCCTCTGTTGCCCTGGGTAGTGTACAGTGGCATCAGCCTAGCTCACAGCAACCTCAAACTCCAGGGCTCAAGTGATCCTCCTGCTTACGCCTCCCAAGTAGCTGAGACTACAGGTACGCACCACCACCTCCAGCTAATTTTTTCTGTTTTTAGTAGAGACAGGGTCTTACTCTTACTCAGGCTGGTCTCAAACTCCTGAGCTTGAGCAATCTTCCCACCTCCGCCTCCCAGAGTGCTAGGATTACAGGCATGAGCTACCATGCCTGGCCCAAAAAGTCTTTTTTTAAATTATTATTGTTATTTTTAATCCATCCATTTTTCTGGGATAGAAAAGGCTTTTAAATAACTATTTGGATGCATAATTTACATTAGTAAGGACATTTTTTAAATGAATAAAAACATTCATTTATATTTTTCAACTTAAATTTGTTACGATTCCTTATTTTTAAAAATGTAATCCCAAGATTATAATTTATTACTTTTAAAGACTATCTTAACAAGAAAAAAAATGGTCCCATTGTACTCAGTGCTTCTCAGCTCACAGCTGGAATATTTTGTATAGACCTGGGCACCAGATTTTGAGAAGGATAGTTGTTCATTCATTAAGCAGTTATTTATTCAGCACCTACCAAATGTCTGGCACTCTTACAGGTGTCAAGGCTACAGCAATTTAAAAAAAAAAAAAAGAGAGACTGGGTGTGGTGGTTCACACCTGTAATCTTAGCACTTTTGGGAGGCTGAGACAGGAGGATCACTTGAGGCCAGGAGCTCTAGACCAGCCTGGGCAACATAGCAAGACTTTGTCTCTACAAAAAATTTAAAAATTAGCCAGTGGGAGTGACATGCAGCTGTAGTCCTAGCTACTCAGGAGGCTGAGGCAGGAGACTGAGCCCAGGAGTTCAAGGGCTGCAGTGAGCTATGGCCTGGGGCCTGAGCAGCAGCGTGAGACCCTGACTCTAACAACAACAACAAAAAAAAACACGAACGCCTACATTATGGATCACATATTCTAGATGGAAAGACAAATGATAAATTAGAATAAGTAAGTGGTGGCAGGGCAAGGTGGCTCACACCTGTAATCCTAGCACTCCGGGAGGCCGAGGCAGGCAGATCGCTCAAGGTCAGGAGTTCAAAACCAGCCTGAGCAAGAGCGAGACCCCCGTCTCTACTAAAAATAGAAATTAATTGGCCAACTAAAAAAAATATATATATATATATATAAATTAGCTGGGCATGGTGGTCCATGCCTGTAGTCCCAGCTACTTGGGAGGCTGAGGCAGAAAGATTGCTTGAGCCCAGGAGTGTGAGGTTGCTGTGAGCTAGGCTGATGCCACTGCATATTCTAGCCCAGGCAACACAGACTGTCTCAAAAAAAAAAAAAAAAAGAAAGAATAAGTAAGTGGTGTTATATAGGGAAAACTGAAGCAAGGAAGGTGAAAGGAGGGCATATTAGTTTTACACAGGTTGACAAAAGAAAGCCTCATTAAGAAGGTAACATAAAAGATGAAAAGGAGATGAGTTCCTTCTAAGGAAAGTAGCTAGGCTGGTAAAAGGACCACCAAGATATAGCCTGGTGAAAACAGCTGCCATTTATTGAGCACTAATTATGTGCTAGCTACTATGCCAAGTGCTTTATACATACAATCTTACAAAAATCACCTGAGGTAGGGTTTGTTGTTTCCATTTGCAAATGAAGACATAAGCTCGAAGTTAGGAGCTCCTGCTCTGTCAAAGGGGGCAGCTCCTACTCTGCTCCAGTTCATTATTGTGTTAGACTCTAAGGAAAAGTCCTCTGCTTCATTCTTATTGTAGGTTGTTTATCTAGGCCTATTTTGTTTTTTCTTTTTCTTTTTCTTTTTTTCTTTTTTTTGAGACACAGTTCACTCTGTTGCCTGGGCTAGAGTGCAGTGGTGTTATCATAGCTCACTACAACTTCAAACTCATGGGCTTAAACGAACCTCCTGCCTCAGCCTCCTGAGTAGCTGGGACTATAGGTGCCTGTCACCACACCTGACTAATTTTTAAAATTTTTTGTAGAGACGGACAGTCTCACTGTATTGCCCAGGCTGGTCTTGAACTCCTGGCCTCAGTGATCCTCCTGCCATGCTTATAATCCTGCCCGCTAGGATTATAAGCATGAGACACCATGCCCAGCGTATGTTTTCCTTTTAAACTATGGCCAACTGTTCAAGCCAAACAAAATATGCCATGCACAACCCCATGGACTGTCAATGTGCAACCTCTTCAATAAGAGTTACTATAGGCCAGGCACGGTAGCTCACGCCTGTAATCCTAGCACTCTGGGAGGCCGAGGCGGGCGGATCGCTCAACGTCAGGAGTTCAAAACCAGCCTGAGCAAGAGTGAGACCCCGTCTCTACTATAAATAGAAAGAAATTAATTGGCCAACTAAAAAATATATATAGAAAAAATTACCCGAGCATGGTGGCGCATGCCTGTAGTCCCAGCCACTTGGGAGGCTGAGGCAGAAGGATTGCTTGAGCCCAGGAGTTTGAGGTTGCTGTGAGCTAGGCTGAGGCCACGGCACTCCCTCTAGCCCGGGCAACAGAGTGAGACTCTGTCTCAAAAAAAAAAAAAAAAAAAAAGAGTTACTATAATCAGTGGACTTAAAGATCAAACAAGACAGATGGTGGCTCAGTCTGAGTTAATAGTCTGACCTGTACAAAAATGGGAAAGGACTACTTTAAGAAGTAGTCAATTCTACATCACTGTAAATGGTCAAGCATGGCTGGATAACCTTCTGATAGGACTCTTCAGATTGGATTAATCATCAAGTAGATAATTGAATATGATATTTAAAGGTCCCTTCCACAAGATTAAGTGGGCCATGTTAGTAGAGGGCCTAGAGTTGAGGTCATGGGAGGGTTACAACAAATACATAAACATAGTGATCTTCTTGGTTTATACTGTATTGACATCGTACCAGAAAAGAGGTTACAAAGCTGAATCAGTCAACCAGCTAGTATTTATGAAACACTAACTACACATCCTGCTTGTAAGAGGGCTTTAGAATAGAAAGCTGGGAGTTGGAACTAAAATTAGAAGCTGTATACCTCCTTGTGTTTAGCAGGAGCTGTTCCCATGGCATGTAGGAAATAAGGGAAACATCTGTCCTGAACTCACCTGAGTGCTCACCTGATCTTGGACAAATCATCAAAGCTTCTTAGCATTCTTTTCTTCATCCATAAAAGTATAAATTTGGAATAGATTATCACTATGTCTCCTAAAGGTTTAGTTTATACAATTGTTAGTGTTTCTTGGCAAGAATGACATTAAAACTCTTACAAATAATAGGAGAATTCAATAAGGTCTCTGGATACAAAAATAAAATATGTACATTGCTAACCTTATCATGTACAAACACAGTTGCAACAGTCAGTGTATGGATATAACACTCCCATAAGGTGGTCAGTCTCTCTGGAATGGAGACTTCATTCATTGCTGTAACGCCAGCATCTAAAACAGTGCATGTTGTAGAAGCTCAGTAAACATCTGTTGTTAAGTGAATGTCCTCAAGGAATTCTCAAGCTAATGGGGAAGGCAGACAAATAAGCCATTACAGTACACTGCGGTAAGTCCTGTGATAGAAGGAAATGTGCTGAATGTTGCAAAATGTTTCTGCTAGACTTTAGATTTTTTGTTTTCTGCTTTTACCCTCTTCAGCTCTGTTAGAACGAGGCAATAAACTACGTAATGCTATGGTGATTTCTGCAATGAAGTCAAGTCCAGATACTAGCGTGTTGTTGGACAGAGTTCATTCTCCTATAAAAGAAGATTGTCATGGAGCATCAGCACAGTAAGTTACAGGATATACATGAACCCCAATAGTTTATTTCTTAAAAGCTATCAACCTATGTTTTTGTTAAAGTATGGACTAGATAATTTTGGAAATGCTCAGCAAACAATTTTTAATGTGATGCGAAAGAATCCTAACTAGGAGTTAAGGTACTCAAAATCTAATCTAGTCCTAGCATTGGCACTTGCTAAATATATAAATGGGTAAATTCTTTGCTCTCTCTGAATTTGCATGCTTGCATATAAAATGGGGATATTCTCTTTCTACCTCACAGAAATGAAATGGGATTCTAACATAGTAAAGAGCCTACAAAGTATAAAATTTTATATATATTTAAGGCAGTTAAGTCTAAAGCATATTAAATCTCCTGAGTCAGACCAGCTCCATGTACTAATTGATTATGATTTAGATTTTTCCCATCTGTTAGCCATTCAGTGAGAAAATATTTTTCAACACCTTAGAATCCGATCCTTGTTTAGGGATCAATTTAAAAACCACATTGAAGATCACCTTCTCCCTCCAACTGAGAATACATTTTGGAAAAGTGACACAAAAGCTGATACCAGAGCTATACAGCTGCTACTAGGCAGGTAAGCACTCTTAAGGAGCTTTTTTCCTTTCATTCTTTGTATACATTCTTAACAGATCTTCCTGAAGCAACACTTCCTTAGACTAACCAAATCCTTCCCTGTTCCTTCAACTTACCACTCATTGCCTACTAAATAAAAATGCAATCTTTGGCCTTTTATTCTTGTCTTCACTTACAGAATGATCCCCAATCCACCTTTTCATTCTTATCTCCCAGCTCTTTCCTCAATACCAGTGTTAGCATAGTATGATGACAAGAGCACGGATTTTAAACAAATATAAGTTGAAGGCCGGGCATGGTGGCTCACGCCTGTAATCCTAGCACTCTGGGAGGCCAAGGTGGATGGATCGCTCAAGGTCAGGAGTTCAAAACCAGCCTGAGCAAGAGCAAGACCCCGTCTCTACTAAAAAATAGAAGGAAATTAACTGGCCAACTAAAAATATACAGAAAAAATTAGCCGGGCATGGTGGCGCATGCCTGTAGTCCCAGCTACTCAAGAGGCTGAGGTGGGAGTATCACCTGAGCCCAGGAGTTTGAGGTTGCTGTGAGCTAGGCTGATGCCACGGCACTCTAGCCCAGGCAACAAAGTGAGACTATGTCTCAAAAAAAACAAAAATACAAGTTGAAATTCAAGGTCTGTCTCTTAGCTTCCTGGCCTTGTATAGGTATCTTTGAACTTTAGAGATGTCAATAAAATTGGAATTATACCTAATATTGCAAAATTATTGTGAGGATTAGAAATGATATATGTAAAGGAGCTAACACTGTGTGTGATAAACATTTCAACTCTTGGTAGCTGTTATTGTTAATACTATTACTAACATGTGCCCTCAAACCAGACTCATCTGTTTATTGTCTTTTAAATAAAATACTATTAATATCTATATTCCTATCTTGGAAAGGTAGTAGGGCTTAGTGCTTAAAAGTAATATGTGCTGAATTTAAGAAGTATGAGAGAGCAATGTTTCAGAAACTCCAATTAGTTTGATTTGGTTAAAGTTTAGACTTCTTATAGGGAAGTAGCAAGACTACATAATCATTTGGTGTGCTAATGGTAGGATAGGTAGAGTGAGTAGAGATATAGTATAAAAGGTTAAGTGGAAGCCAGACTTGGAATAATATGTTAATGTGTTTGAACTTTATATTAGAGAAATTGAGTAAATATTAAAATACTTTGAGCAGGAGAGTAGAAAGATCACTTTTGCAACAGTGTGGAAAATCAGCTGGATAGAAGAGATGGGAAAGTATGCAGGAGTTTTTTCCCCCTGGTAGAGGTGGAGCAGTAAGACATTAAAGGTTGAAATGACAGGAATTGATGACTTACTGGTTGTGGAAGAGGGCAAAGAGTAAAAAATGATCCCTAGGGTTTTGCTCTAGTGACTCCACAGATCATAAAGATTTAAATAGAAATCTTTAAGCAGGTGTAAGGCAAGGATTTGAAGTTAATAAGTTCAAGTTTGAGCCTGTACATCTCTTAAACTTGAGTTGCCCATGGAACACACAAGTGTAGTTGTCTAGTAGGCACTTGGCTATATAGAGGTGAAGCTCAGGAAAGAGGACTACCCTAAAGATAAAAATTTGGGATTTGTTAGCTACACAGCAATAATTGAAACCTGGGGAGTGGATAAGATCACCCAGGGAGAGTATGATGGAATGAAAGTAAGAATAAAGGACACAACTTTTATGCCCATTCCTTTTTAAACTTAAGTAAAATGATAAAGGAATAGAAAAGGCATAAACTCACAAGAACGAAAAGGGCAGGTGACGGTATATGAAAGATGTCAGTAAAATTTTGGAAGCTAGAAAGCAGATGGACAATGGAAACTGACCTAGCAAAACAGAGAAAACTATACCTATGAGATTAGAGGACCAACAATTTGATTGCAGAAGCCCAGAACGACTCAGGAATTAGGAACACTAGGTATCTCTTAAGGCATTATCTGAGTTTGAGGCTTAAAACAAGGACTAGTTAAGAAAAAATAGATAGGAATGGTTAGACTCTTTATCCCTTGCTCCAAGACCTAGAGAGACTGTATAGTATAGATATTAATTAAAAGAGAATTCAAGCCAGACTGCCTGTATGTGAGTCTGAGCTCTGCCACTTACAAGTGTGGTAAGAAAACAGTTCCATTTATAATAGCATCGAAAAGAATAAAATCCTCTGGAATAAATTTAACAAAATAAGTATAAAACTTAAACTCTAAAATCTATAAAACACTTCTGAAAGAAATTAAAGATGTTCTAAATGAATGAAAAAACATCCCGTGTTCATGATCACAATCTCTATCAGAATCCCAGCTGACTTCTTTGTAGAAATTGACAGCCTATTTCTAAAATTTATGTGAAATTGCAGGGGACTCAGAATAGCAAAACCAATCTTGTAAGAAAAAAAAATATGGATGACTCATGCTTTCTGATTTTAAAATCTACAAAGCAATAATAATTAAGTCAGTGTGGTTCTGGCATAAGGATAGACATATAAGTCGTTGGACTAGAATTGATAATTTAGAAATAAACCCATGCGTCTGTGGTCAGCTGATATTCTAAAGGCTGTCAAGACCATTCAGCGAGGGAAAGAGTAGTCTTTTGAACAAATAATCCTGGGACAGCTGGACAACTGGATAGCCACATGCAAAAAAAAAAAAATGAAGTTGGGCCAGGCGTGGTGGCTCATGCCTATAATCCTAGCACTCTGGGAGGCCTAGGCAGGAGAATCACTTGAGCTCAGGAGTTCGAGACCAGCCTCAGCAAGAGCGAGACCCTGTCTCTACTTAAAGTAGAAAGAAATTAGCCAGGCAACTTAAAAAAAATAGAAAAAAAAATTAGCCTGGGCAAGAACGAGACCCTGTGTCTACTAAAATAATAGAAAGAAATTGCCTGGACAACTAAAAATATATATATATATAAATTAGCGGAGCATGGTGACGCATGCCTGTATCCCAGCTACTCGGGAGGCTGGGGCAGGAGGATCACTTGAGCCCAGGAGTTTGAGGTTGCTGTGAGCTAGGCTGATGCCGTAGCACTTGCCCAGGCAACAGAGTAAGACTCTGTCTCAAAAAAAAGAAAGTAAAAATTGCTATCAAAAAAGAAGGTACCAGAATGGTATGGAATTTCAAAAAAAGGAAAAAAAAGGAAAAAAATTTTTTTCCTTTTTTTTAGAGACAGGGTCTTGCTTTGTTGCCTGAGCATGAGGGCCCTGGCATGATCATAGCTCCCTATAACCTCAAACTCAAACTCCTGGGCTGAGGTGATCTTCATATCTCTGTCTCCCCCGTAGCTGGGACTACCGGAGCATACTACCACACCCGGCTAGTTCGTTCGTTCGTTCTTTCTTTCTTTCTTTGTTTTTATATAGATGGGGTCTCACTATGTTGCCCAGGCTTCCCTTAACCTCAGGAGATCCTTCTGCCTTGGCCTCCCAAAGTATTAGTATTGCAGGCTTGAGCTACCTCATCCAGCAAGAAATTATTTCTTAAAAGTTCTGAATTCATAGTCATTTATATGCTTATCTTCTTATTAGCTTACAAACTCTCTATAAGTAGAGCATTTTATTCATTTTTATATTCTACATAGAACTAATTTTGCCTCATTAAATAGGTAAAAATAATAATTAAATAGGAAAAATAATCCTAATTACACATACTTTTCTTTAGCGAAAAAGGTGTATTTTATGAATTAGCCCTTTTTTATTTTATTTTTTTTTTTACAAAAATGGCATATAACATTTAACTCATTGAATTATAGTTGTTTACCTTTTCTGTCTCCCTCCTAGACCATAAACACCACAAGAGTAGAGATTAGGTTAATTTAGCCATCTCTGTATCATTCAGGACCTAGCACATAGTTGGTGACCAATAAATGTTTGTTGAATAAAGGAATGAGATCACAATCAGTGTCAGTAGTGTGTTTTTGAATACTAGTTGTTAGCTTCCTAGAGGAAGAGGAATATAATGGGAAAATATTTGTCCAATAGTCTTCTGTTTAATGTGAGTCTTTTGTTTAAAATATCTTCTTCCATGTTCAGAACTTCAGAAAGTTTCACTCAAGAAAGTTCAGCTGAAGCTTCTGTTAAAGTCCTTCTGCTTTTGTTTCTCTTATCTCTGCAGTGCTGAATTATCCCACAGTCATTTCTGGGATGGGCTAGGCTCTCCTCCGGATTCCCCACCTCCTGGGAGTGATGTGTATTGCAGCAGTGAGCTGAATGATCCTCAGTATGACCAGAGTCTCCTGGAAAACTTATTTTACACAGCACCTGTAAGTCATTGACTGTGAAGCTTTAGGAATTGGAGAATAAGAGTATTAGTAATATTAGTAGCTGCAGCCCACTTGCCAGACAGGAAACTATCCATTTTGTATACCTTGCCTTATTTAATCAAAATGACAACCTTAAGAGGAAAGTGTTATCTTCATTTTACAGATGAGGAAACAGGCTTTGTAAGATTGAGTATTTTATCCAAGGACACATAGCAAATAAGTGTTTAAAGCTAGAATTCGAATTCAGGTTTGCCCAAGTCCAAAACCTATTGTCTTAATTAATGTATTATATGGCTTTCTTGGAGCTCTTCTAAGGAAGAGCTAATATAATTCTACCCTTAGAACCACCCTTGACTTTTATCTATTGAAAATATTCCAGAAACACCTCTACTCACAGGTGACAAATACTTCTGGTCCTTAAGACAGGGCATTCTCTTTTTCAGGCAGTTCTAGTTTTTCAAAGTTCTTTCTTATATCAAGTTGTATGTTCTTAGCATCTTCTAGAGTTTATACATAGTGAGTCCAATCCCTATACCGCAAGAAATCGTTTATATGTGTGAAGATTGCTGTCATACTCCTGATTTTCCTTTTCTCCAGGTCAGAAAAAGATAACTGAAATACAAGATAGTTTATACCAGCTCAGTGTTAAGACAGTAGGACTACCTAGGTTCAGAGGAAGCAGAGAGAACTTTTATGTGAGATTGTCAGAAAGAGCATAATGAAGAATAAAGGATTTTAACTAAGACTTAAAAGATAGTATTTTAAGAGACAGAGAAAGGATATGAGATGGATATAGAAAGAATGACCTGTGTAAAAAGGCATATTTGTGCACTGCAAGGGATCCAGTTGACTGGATGCAAATTCATGTATAAAAGGAGTTGATAAGTCAGGCTAGCACATTACAGCCAGACAGTGAAAAGTTTTGAATGTTAGGTGAGGAGAAAATGACATACCAAAACAGTGTTTTAGGCATCTTAATCTGGCAACCATGTAGCAGGCAGACTGAGAGGAGAATAACCAAAGCAGATAGGAAGCCATTGCATTATGGGAGGTGTGAGGAGCACCTGGGTGAGTGAGAGTGGCAGCAGTGCCATCAGAAAGGAGGAGATGGGTTGGAAAGACATTAGGAATTGTTAGGATTTCATGACTTCCTACCTTAGCAATCATTGTGTTACCTATAAGATAAATAAGAAAAGGTTTATTTATTATGCATTTATTATTTATTACCCATTTTCTGTGTGCCAGGGACTTTACCTGCTGTCTGTCATTTATTGAGTACTGTACCAAATGTTTTTAATTCATTATTTCATTTAATTTTTTTACAGCCCCATAAGATATTATTGGCTCTGTTCTGCATATCATGAAACAAAAGCCTAGAGAGGTTAAGTACAAGTAATTAGGTGGCAGATCTGGAATTCTAGTCTAACCTGGGATCCTAGTCTATCTGGCAAAAAGGCCTGTATTTTTTCTACTAGACTACATCATCTCATAAGCCTTGAGCATGCGTGAGAATGTAACGCTGACTTATCTCCCTGACCTTATCTCCCACTTTTACTGTTTACCCACTGGAGACTCCAGCCATACTAGGGTCCCAATCCCACTCCTCTATTAATAGCTCCTGTATCTCCATATTTTTTGCTGGTACTGATACTTCTACTTCGGATGTTGAAATGCCCTTATCCATCTGGTAAACTTTATTCTTTAAGAATTAACTCATTGCCTATATGAAGAAACCTCAGACTTCACCAAGCAGAAGTAAATGCCACCAATATCTTGCACCACAATATCTTGGACATATTTCTATTATAGCCCTCACCACCATTATGTGATACAGTTCCTCATAAACATGAACGTGTCTTTTTATTACATGAATTACATGTAATAATTACATGTAATAATGTGTCTTTTTATTACAAGTACAGCAAAGGCCAGGCAGATACTGAGTAGTCACTTAGTGACTATTTAGTAAATAAATGAATGTATGAATGGCAGTAAGTAATCCCCTATGCTATTTGAACAAAATAATTTTAGAAAGTATTTGTTAACTGGAAAAAAGGTGAACCAATTTTTGTTCATGTCCTTCTCAAGGATCAGTGTTTGATATTCTTTTTTTTTTTTTTTTTTTTTTTTTTTTTTTATATTCGCAATCGGCTGCCTGGGCGAGAGTGAGTGCCGGGGCGTCAGCTTAGCTCACACCAACCTCC